>JBBPLY010000145.1:24449-44369 GCA_038090035.1 Xerocomus nothofagi | reverse complement strand
GCAATTTTGAGTTCGAGTAGATGATCGGAGGGTGCAGGTCCGTTTCTGGACCAACCCCGAGGAGGACCTTCGATGCTCTCCTTGATCTTGTGCGGAATGTCCTTGTAATGACTGGCTGTAACGAGGGTCACGAACGGAAGGGCAAGGAGTGACAGCCGCATCGTTATCCCGGGGTGAGTGGAAGGACGAGCTTCAGAGGACCCGGAATGTAGGGGAGTTGGGCAGACTAGCATGCTCGTGATATACCGTGCAATCCTGTATCCATTGAAACGGCGAGCAGTGCCGGCTGTGGTCGCTTGTTTAACCAAGCATATCAGGATTGTAGTACGGCCGCAGACACAAAGGGGGGAAATGTCAAACGAGTGAACAAGACGGATCCCGCCGGTCTCGAAAGAGATGGTAGGCATATGGCGCCGGTGCGAACATGCGAGGCCCATCTCCTGGGGTGTGCATGTCGCAGAAGGCTTATTGATGCGGACGTTTCATAAACCGGACCTGTTTCAAGTTTCAACTGATAGGCGGCAGCAGAGCAGAGTATAAACGTTAAAAACTTACGGCACGGCCATGTGCTAGCATCAATATGTCCATGACAATGTGGCGGCGCAAGATGTCTACTAGGTCCTAACGCCAAGATGCGCATGTGAACTTGTTCCATATGGACGCCAGCATCATACGAACTTGAAACTGGCGCATGTGACGCTCTGTGGGCTAAGTAGGAATAACTAATGTAACTAGTGAAGAAGCTAGAGTAGAGAACTCACGCCGGTCGAGAGGTCGAGGAAATGGGCGCGACAACGCTAAGCAGGATGCACTGCTGCTGCTGCTGCTGCTGTTATCATGCTACTGTATCGATCTGACCATCACGATAAGTCGTCATGCTGCTACCATCCGTGTCCGGTAGTCAACGCGTTCGAGATCCGAGGACGCAGGTGACGGGTTTTCGGGCTCCGACGTCCGCTCCCACGCGTCGTTTGGGTTCGCGGATTCTTTCTCGCTTAGATCTTCCCTCTCGTCGTTCAGCCCGGAGTCGCTCAGCGGCTCCCACCTCTCCGCCAGGGGTGGATGGGGGTCTCAGCGATTTCCTTGCGGATGGCGGAAGTCCCTCGCCGGGACCGTTGGAGGGTTTTGCTCCGTCCTCTCCTCTTTCACCTGCTCCTGCTGAGTTGGTCGATGGCCTCATCTCCGATCAGGTGGATGTTGAGGCAGCTGCCGCTCTCCTGGAAAATGTTCCGGGGGCTGCCTTCTGAGGAGGGTGACTTGCACACAGCCTCCGAGTCGTTCTGGTGGTTCCTCAGGGCCTGCTTCAGCTCCCCCCAAGAAACGGCGGGACATGGGGAAGTGGGCCGCCGAATTTGCTTCCCCAGGGGGCTCCTACAGTGGGGGGAGCCGAGCGTCGCGCGGGTCTCCTGAAGGATAAGAAATGTAGCCGAGACCCTGTCGGGATCGCGACCGGTAGTGCGCTTTCGCTCACACTTGCAAATCTCTGAGAGCGCAAGGCGAAATGTCGCCGCCAGACTCTGTCTCGGTATCGGCGGAGGGAACCTTTGAAGAGCAGCTGCAAGAATTATTCGAGTACACCGCCCTCTTGCAGTCACTGAGTTGTTTGAATGATCCCTAGGAGCCACGGCCCGGGGTCGCATGAACAACTCGGATCGATATCACAGACACGTACCGGTCAACAAGAATTCCGCTTCTTCTCCAACTGCGCACACCAATTTTATGCGCTCGTCCATCCATCGATGGCACAGACACCCTCACCGAAAGAGCTGTCGGCCCCAGATCCACTGCGCGTAGTCGAGAGTGGGACGCAAACTATATCACCGATCGACGACATGCATGTCCAACTGCTACACTTGGTCGAGTGAGCCATCTTCACGACTCCCGGAGCAGATCATCCAACATATGCCTCACGTCGCTCGCCTTCACCCGCCCTCCACTAAGTTGCATAACTTTCCCCATTATCCGATTCATGACTTTCTGGTTCCCATCTCTCACTTTCTGGACTTCTTCTGGAAGCATCTCGATTGCCTCCAAACACCAACTCTTCAAGAGAGATCCGTCACTATCGGATACCGCTAGCAGACCTAATTCCTTCGCCAGCGTCAAAGGGTGGGCTGTCGAGCGTGAAGTGACCATTTGACGTAACAAGGTCTTCCCCGAAGTCCCTATCATGCATGCATGAGCAACCTTTTGCATAACAAAGAACAACATAGGCACCTGTAATCTTCCCGCATTGTACCATGTCAACCAACTCGCCCATCTGCTCCACCGAGACCGGGTTGTCGCTAAACGTTTCTCTGCGAGAAGTGAGTTGACCAAGGAGTTCGTGTATCATCCTAACTCGACCTCAGAACGCAGTGCTGGATGCGTGGACCCACACGTACCAGTTCACAGTCACCTTTGCGGATCGCCCTTGAGAGAGGCGGTCAAAGTACTGGACAGCGCCTTTGGCAGGTTCACCATCAAAGCGAACCTCTCGTCCGGCGTCCACAGTCATGAGCACCTCCGCTTCTTGTTCAGTCAACCCTACGCTTACTAATCGCGCACGCGTATCTCGAGGCAGCTCTGGCATAGATCTCCGAACACGATCTATGTATTCCTAGAAACCAGGATAGAGTGAGTGCACGATGGACGCGGAAGAAAAGAGACGCAAACGAGAGACAGGAGGAGTGGTGGCAGGTTGGGATCGGGCAAGTATCTATAATCTGGAGAGTCCTCTTTACTTCTCAACTTGAATGTCTCCGCCTTGACCTCGTCAAACCCACGTGTCTCCTGAGGTACAGCCTGATCGCTTTCGAGGAAGTTGATATGACGAAAGACTTCGGATGCTAAGGAGCTCTGTGACGGTCTGTGCCTGGGACAGGAACGAGGAAAGACATACTGATGGCTGTCATCACGAACTTGACGCTATTGAGGTTCTTAATTTCGCATCGCGTCCCCGGGGGGTCTCCATATTTATTCACAGACACGTTCACGTCACATCTGAGCGAGCCCTAGGATACATCGTCAGATGGAGAGAGGATGTATAAACGATGTACTTGCGAGCTCCATGCTGCCGTCGCTCGTTCCTATCGCCCTTAGCATGGCTTGGAGAGTGCGAACATAATCGCCCGCCTCTTCTGGAGACCTTGAGATTAAATCTTACAAAAAATCAGGATTTCGACTGCACTATAAGACCAACCTCATATCCGGTTCGGAAACAATTTCCATCAACCCCGAACCCGCTCGGTTGAGGTCAACTTGGGTGACATGGCGACGCGGGTCAAATATCGACTTTGCGGTATCCTGAGAAAGATGACAGTGAGAATCCGTGTTGAACGGGACGGGACACGTAGCCAAACCTGTTCCAGCTGTATCTGGGTGATTCCGACTCGGACGTCATGACGTGACAAATCCAAGTAACCCCCTTTCGCCAGCGGTGCTATTCAAAACGTGTATAGATATGTAAGCGGCATAGACGCATCACACCCACCATAGTGCTGCGTGATTTGATAGCCTGCGGGCAGATCAGAATAAAAGTAGTGTTTTCTGTCGAACGCTGAGCGTGACTGAACTTGTGAGTTCAGTGCAATAGCAGTTCGAACGCCGAGTTCGACACATTTCGGGTTCAATGTCTACGTGTGTATGAGACGCGGGATTACCGGCTGACGCGAACAGGTTACTCACTGGAAGTGTTCCAGGCAGTGCGGCATCATAGAAGGTGACGAAAGAGTTGGGTTTTTCAGCAGGGTTGGAGGTCAGCGCGTCTGAATATCGAACGAGGGAATCAACATTGCCTCTGTACCCGAAGAGACATCTTACTGACCGGAAAACAGCTTTCTCCGTGACTTGATCTGAGCATGGACTTCGATGCCTATGACGACGGTCCATCCAGACCACCGTTTTTCTTCATGTACTGCGCGTTCTCTGTGGATACTTTTGAAGCCGAGCGGTCTCCAGAGTTGCTGCAGCCGTCGAGCCCGCCAAGGACATTGACGCGAACAAGTTATCATTGAGTTGCTGCCTTTCTGCCAAGTACCGTTTTGGATATTTCCAGTAAAATAATCGTTATTTCTCGGCCCGGGCTAACCGAGCCGTACTACTTTGCCGGAAACAAACATCAATTGACAGGTCGATACGAGCGGAAAGACCCCCATGGTAGAAAGAAAAGAAAGCTACGGACATCTAGCCCCTCAATATTGGATGTCGACGCTCGCGGAGACGGGAGGTGTGCCGAGCTGCAAATGCTCACCCGGCCGTCTCTCGAAGGCTGAGAGCGCTGATTCAGTGTGTAGTGCGCCATTAATATGATTGCGAGCTAACGAATCGAGACTCAAACACTTATACATTGATTATTATTAGTACAAGCACGGCGAACCCTAAATTCCCCGCTCTGAATGCGTCTGTTGGATTCTTTTCCCTTTCGCAGGGGAAGAAAACAAAAGGAAAGTCGAGTTGGTCAATATCTGGACTTTACTCCACGCACTTCTTCCTCTTCGTCGGAATCACCCTCAGGCTGGATCAAGCTACCGTTCGTCCAGGAATCTGGCAGGTCATTTGTCAGGATGCCTCCGGGACAGACGCTCCCGCAGTCCTAGTAGACGACGAGTCCATCCTCCCTGTCTATGAGCCAGCAAGCCAGTTCCCCAGTCCGAGAACGAGTCTAGAGATGGGCGCACGGTAAGGATCGTCTGTGATTTCATCTCGTTTCTCGTTGATCTACGTAGTAGCTATGGGTGCGGCGATAAATCTCTCAGCGATCAAAGGGGGCTACCCTCAGTGATTCCATCACCGTCTTCGGCTCTACAGTCAGTGTCCTTTCGTTTCGCATCTAATAATACTTGGCCCATGACGCTTCCTCCTAGATCATTCCTGCAGATGGAGACTCATGAGACATTCACGTACAACTACAATCTCTCCGCGGGAAATACTCGCCTACAAATATCCATCTTGTGAGCCTCGTTTCCACCCATGTCGAACGATCCACTCATGAGTTTCAGGGTAGAGCCAGAGTCAGGCCGACCCAACTACTACGCCTTCTCTCTGACCATGAAACTCGGCCACCTCGAACGTGCCATATCTAAACCCGTCACCATGAGGCTTTCCATAGACCCCCGTAGATTGGACTTTGTCGTCTTGTAAACAGCGCTTTTTCCCCGTCCGCGCCTGCACCTAACTACGTCCCAACAGCGCGTCCCCCCCAGGATCCAGCCTCCCGACCGGCTGTCTTTTCCATCTCCGAGTTTGGCTACGCGCTGCGGGCGTCGATCATCGTATATTTGCCGAAAAAGACCTCTGGTTCGGCAAGGACCCCGACTTTAGCGCCATCACCGATGCCTCCTTTGCATCCCTCCGTAACGCGACACAAGACATGCTGATCTACCAATGCATCGTCGGACGCGCACGCGTTAGCTTTATCGTCAGGTGCTGTTCAACCTCCCCACCGCCCTTTCCTCTCATTCTTCCCTTGCGGGCCCTCTCAAGCTGATACGGTGCCTCCCCTATGATGTAGATGGAAACCCGTCGAATCCGGAATCTATGCGCTCTCTCTCGATTACGAAGCTGGCGGGGCGGGCAGAACGCTCTTTGAGAACTACCATCTAAGGCTCTATTGCGAACCCAAAACCGTGTCCTTTCTGATCTAGCAAGTCCCTCTTTCATTCATCACGTGACACGACGCCAATCAACCTTTGGAACCATAACTTCCAGCTCGATCCCCGTTCCTTCGACTCCCCCTGGCGCGAGCCACCGACTCCGTCTCTGGATCCGAACACCACACAAGGTACCCCGCACCCAATCCATCCCACTCTCCTCGTCGTCCGCGTCCCCTCCACAGTCCTACATCTACCAACGTCTCTGGAAATCAGACGACTTCAAGGTCGGAACACATCTAAATTTCGAGTCGCTCGCTGGAAACGGCAAAATCGTTCTCGCTACTCGAGCATTGGATTCATATCCACATTTGGACGTCCGACCTCATTCCTCGACGTTTAGCGATTCGACGCGGGCGCCGCCCAGGCTCACGCCGAATCGGAGGCCGGTGTCTCGGCTGACGCTGAACGTGGGCGACAGTGACGATGCAGGGGAGGACACTGTCGACGATCGATAAGTCGACAGGTGATTGTTTTAGTCAGTCGTGTTCGAAGAAATTTTGGTGTATCTCTACTTCAACTGACTGACAGTCTGTTGAAAGATATCTCACTCCAACCTATCGTTGGAAAATATCATGCCAGTCACTGGAGACCGTGTATATCACCGTTTCTTGCGTGCTGGATACACCGCTTCGTTTCACTTTCCGTCATGCCACCGTTCAACGTTCCTAGACATCCACGTCGCAGAATATTTATAGTTGATGCGTAAACTACAATACAAGTTTTATCTTGAGCTATTGAAAGGCGTCATGGGGACGGACGTGAATCGCTGTAATACAACGATGAGATGTGGGCCACTCGAAGAGCGGGGGCGAATACGAAGAAGCGTTAGAAATCGAAACAAGATCATAAACGGAACCAAGCAGAACAAGAAAGAAAAAAGTCCAGACGGGACAAAACAGGGAGGAGACAAGGGCAACAAAGGAGGACGAAAGGAAGCCCGTCCTACTAAATCCCATCCCTCAGTTATACCGTATTTGGGTTGCAGTGCGCCTAAATCCATCTAATGCCTCGTTTTTCGGGGAAATGCCTGTAGAAGAATAATGAATAAATTCAAAGAAAGGAAAACAGAGCAACAGCGGAGACTGCATCGACAATTTGATGTGTGAGCTATTATCGCGGCTCCACGACGAGGCAAGGAATCGACGATCGATGAGAAGCCTTCGGAGTGTGCGTTCTTGGAGACATGGACATGCGAGGAGCCGCGACTAGGACTACGAACGTCGCGTTTCTATTGAGCCGCAACAGCGCCAGTCACTAAAGCCGGGCTATCATGCAACGGCAGCTGAGGCGTCTTGACCATTCTTTCAGTTGGCGGGGACGCAAGGTCGCGCTCTTTTAGGCTGTGCGAGGCCGGAGCTAAGTCCAATGACAACCCTGGAATTCCGCTCTCGTCTTCGTCTTTGGGCGCGGCGGTAACTGGCATCTCAGACCTGCTGGACATGCGATGCTGCGGAATCAGTTCTAACCCAGCGCAGAGAGCAGGACACAGACCGTCGTTTCTTGTTGGGCATATCGGGAGAGGTGTGGTTCGACTTGCCCGGACCCTTCACGTTGCATGATAAGTGGGGATTGACAGAATCACGAGCCAGTGGGAGGAAACGGCTGGATATCGAACACGCACTTTGCCTGTTTTCGGCCGTTTTAACGCTTGTCTTGGTTGTCGTTCACCTTCATCAAAGACATAATCCGGCAAGGCAGAGCTATACGAAGAACTTGAATGAAGAGCACGCATCCTATGCAACTCCCTATCTTGAAATACCTTTTAATATTCCGAACAAAGATGCCCATTTGAGATTCGTCGTACTTTTCCCACATCTTGACTAGTTTTGTGAACTCGGTGGTTGGGTATGATATATCCAGTTTTCTCGGACCAACCGAACCGACTTGAAGGTGGAAAATTGTGACAGATCAGAGTGGTGTTCGGGTACGCTTCGAGGAATTGCAAGCGTACTTGGTTTTGGCTCAACGAGGAGGCCAATGTAGAACGTTGTTGAATGAACAGTGCTGGCATCCTCGATCCCTTCGATATCAGCTTTTGTCCGCTTCGCGATTGCATCTGATATCTGCCCTTGTGCCACTTGACACACTTCCTCTCGCGATATGCAGTTGGACACTTGCTCGAAACCTTTAATGAATGGATGGGCCAAGATGAGAGAATCGACGTATTCAAGCTTCATAACGAGTTGTCGTATTCGTGATTCGACAGTTCCTGCCCTGGGAGGGGGGGTTTGCAGACTGTGTGTAGACTAAATCACAACTAGATACCACATACCATTTAATTTGGAGTTCAGAGTCGCCTGTGGATGCAATGACTTGCAAGTAATACCGGTACTTGTGGAAGAAGTCGTGCTTCGTAAAAAGTTCGGACCAACTTGCAGTCCCGACGATGACTCGATCCACAATGTCGGCACCTTAAGACGTTCAATCAGAACTTCAGAAATGGAAAAAGGATGGTCCAAACACCTTTCTTGAACTCTTCGGTGACGATCATTTGGGTCGAGGCTGTAACATTATGAGTAGCACACATTGCAGGATAAGCGGGTGTAATGATAGGCATTCTATGCGACCGATCTGCGGGATACAGCTATGCAATTTCAGTACACCCTCGACCGGGGAAAAACTGACTGCACGCGTACTTTTGGGTTCCATACTCGGACTTGTAAAGGCCCCTCTTCGATTTGCTTCAATAGCACGGGCTGCGGCCAGGACCTGTTCCTGTTCATACCATTTGGACGGACAAACTTATGATGCGCGTACCACTGATACATGATGATGAAGAACCTGCTGACAATCGCTCCAGCAATCGCGTTTGGATATAATTGGCATACTCGAGCAACGAGTATGGCCCAAGCGACACCACCAAAGAACCCATTGACGTTTGAATAGATGGCTCTCCCTGGGATCCACCGTGAGTAACGTAAACAAGTGTGGGAGGACACGCACTTTGAGCCCAAAGTTTGATGCATCGTAACGAGTCCCGATAAACCTGGACGTTAGGTACCAAACGCAAGATCTCGTCATTCACCCTCGAACCTAGATTCGACTTAACCTCAACCCAAGATGCCATATTGACAAAATACGCCACCATTGAGACTCCGGACACATCGTTCGTCCAGGTTCCGGAGTAGATTATCGTCCTTTAATGATAGGTCATCGGGTATGGATGATAACGCTAACCGCGCCATCAAGAAATCCAGAGGAATACCGGAAACCTTTGTTTTTATGATGGGAACATAAGCTTCGGGAACGCCCTAGGATGGTTCGCTCGGCCAAAAATCGGGAACACAGTCCAACGAATCAACTCACTGAGACCTCGGTCACACCCTCCATGTCCCGTAGCATGCTTTCGAACACCTCGAAGAAATCCTCGCGAGATACATGTTTCGGGACAACACATAAAGTATCGATATCGGAGCTAGGTCCGTGCACACCCAATCGATATGAACCAAAAGTAAAAATCTTGCCGCCAGCAGCGCTCGCAGCTGCTTCTGATAGCCCGCGTTTCAAAGAAACCTGGTAGACGAAATTTTTGACGAGGGCAGCGACGCGCCCAAGGACTGCTTCCCTGCAAGAAGGTCAAGACGATCTCAGCTTTCATTCTCGTTGTTGCAACGGTGCGTGCAGGTAGAAAATTGGATTGTAGGGGAAATCTTGATCGTACCTTGTTCGAGCTTCCTCTACGCTTTCAAATGTGTTCTGATTTCGTAGCTCTTCCATGAGAGTCGCCGTGACCTCCTTCTCTCGCTCAGTGGATTCGGCCGTTGAGATGGGTGCTGTCACACCGAGATACCTGAACGACGGGCGGTGTGAGTGAGCGCGAAAGGGTTATAGACTGGAGGTGATAATTACCCTTTCTCTGTTGTCATTTTTGTTGAGGAGTGAGAGGACTGAAGTTGGAGGATGCGAATACGGGTGGGGTCGAACGTTGGTCAGGTGGGAGTGCCACTGGCGTAGTTTGCTTAGTCAACACCAATGCTGGTGTGACCTGCCAATATGGCGGAGGAATCACACATCAATTTCAAGCAGCGTACGGTCCGTATGGCGGATTGAAACCAGTCCTAGTTGTACGATCGCCATTCTAACTACCCCAGAGCCTAGAGCACACTCCGCGAAATCAAGACCATCTACGGTCGAAAAGGTCATGATGCGCACCAGCGGTTCCTAGTGACCGTCAAGTGAGACTAGGTTTAGCCAAGGTTTGGAGGGTTTATGCATTATGACCTTGTTAATCATACCTCTAAAACGATTCGCACCGTGTCGCCGACGGTCTACGAGGACAGCGGAACCGCAGAGACGCTTGTAGTCTTCACCCGCTTAGTGCCTTCTTGCCGACTCTCGTCGTCTCCATCCATCTGACCCTTGGCCTCTGGCTCATGACCGGCGTCCCAACCATGCACGCGCTTCGAATCCTTTCTTGTCGCGTTCTCTATGGGCGAGCGTTGTATGCGGAAGTAGGGTTGGGCCAGCCAGTGCGGGAGGATCCTCAGCCCCGTCAAAGGCTCTAGCTTGACTAGCTCCTCCATGGGTACACCTTCTGCGTCCTTTGCGTCACGCTATATTATATCAGCCATGTAAAATCCCGTGCATGATAACGCGAAGCGCTCACGTCCATCCGCTGCTTCATCTCTTGTACCACACCCACATACCGTTCCACCGACCGTGGACCCTGTATCTTGCTCAACTCGTCCCGCAAGTCAGTCTCCCGCGCGAGAGCAGACCGTAGCAATTTGAATAGGTGGCCTTTGACTGCGCTCAGTGACGTCGACGTCTCCAAACTCCGCACAATCTCCAGGTACTCAAGGGCTAGGTCTGCGTGTGGGAGGTGCAGCCCCACATCGAACGTATGCTTCGGTCGCTCACTTCCACTCGTACCAACGCCCGTACTTGCCGACGCAAATAATGCTGGGTTATACAGCTGCCCTTCTGCCGACATCACCGCATCTGCGCCCGTCTCTGCTAAACACCGCTTAATGTCGGAGTGGTAGAGAATATTGCCGTTCGCAAAGACGGGTACAGACACAGCCTCTTTGACGGCGCGTATCTTGGCCCAATCTGCCAACCCGGCATTTTGGCCACGTTGCTCGCGAAGACGGCCGTGACAGGTGAGTATTTGGGCGCCCGCGCGCTCGAGCATGCGTGCGTATTCGACCGTCTTTTCGATAGTAGGAAATACACGGAACTTGGCTGTGACTGGCACTTTGAGTTCTCTATGTAGAGTATTGACTTTTTTGGGTAAAGAAAGACGTCAAGATAACGTCGACGAAGGACAGTGAAGAACCTGGCTCACTAAGCTTCTCTATCAAGTTCCAGTCTTCCATCAGAAATGCCCCGTAGTGTCCAGATCGCGCGATCTCCTGCGGACATCCTAGGTTCAGGTCGACCGCATCACAGCGGTCTTGGAGTGCTCGTGCAGACTCGAGGAGTTGCTCGGGATCGTTGGCGCAGAATTGAATGATTAGGGGACGATCAGCAGGACCGCCTTCCTCGCCATGAGAGAGATCGAAGAATTTATCGCGGTAACCCTTCTTTCCTTTATTGAGACAGAACATCTAGGGTTTGAACCAACAATCGCATATCGCGTAGCAGCGTGTCAGTGATTAGCATCCACGCAAAAGGACACTGATTATACCTTGGCGTTGATCATCGGAGTATATGCGAGCTACACGGACGTCTGCATATAGAGACGATACTGTAAGAGTGAAAAACCAGCTTGCCTGTGCGCCGTACCGCCGTGCCAAGATTCTCCATGGCTACTTTGGCGTTGACCATCGACGACCACGAGAAAAACAGTCAAATCAATTCCCAAAGTATCGAAAGTCAAATAATGCACAACGCACCAGCTCGCTCTGATCAACCATAGGTGCGACGACATACTTTGGACTTCCGAGTACCGTCCTGTAGAACTCGTACCCTGAGAGTTTGTGGTGTCCGGAAATATGTGATGACATTGGAGGTGTGGGTATCCGTGCTGGGACGTGTTTGGGCTCAGTCGCCGTGTTGTAGAAAAGACGCTGCACGCGAAGTATTGTGAAAAGGCTAGTGAAATGGGAGGGACGAGCGATGCATTGCAGACGGACTTGGAGTCGGACGTGCGTGTCAAATTTTACTCGGAGAGTAGTAGCCTTACAAACCATAACCAGTCAGCAGTCGAGCGCGACCTGGCCGACAAAAGCTGAGCCCACCAGTCTCGACTGATCACAACCATTGTAACCGCCTCAGATTGGTTCACGAAACTAACCCGCAGATCAGCAAATGAGGATGGCTGAGTAGTCTTGGGCCTGAAGCGTTCAACTTGTCTCTTCTGGTAACTCTACCAGTGGCCCAAAAGCCTCAGGCGTGCCGATCTACGGAGCGTTGCATCGACAGCGTAGTATCTCTCCTTGTATCCCCCGCCGTCCAACATGATGCGGCCCCTACGCTTTATAAGACTTTCGCAGGCTAGACTTAGCCGCAGACCAGTCACTATTTAATCTCCCCCGTTCAAAATTTAGCCACTCGGAAAACTTTGGCAGGGGCCATGACGAGTCGCATGATCAATCTCAGACCGCTGACAACCATTGTGGCCGCGTCAGACGAGTTTACCGAACTACCGAGTTATGGCGTTGAGTTGCGAACGTAATTCCGAGAAACGATGTCGTGGCAATGGTGACCCTGGAACTGATCCGGCTCGGGATGTCCAGGACCCTCGATCGACCGATTCCGAACCAACGTGGTCGTTGCGACCGATAACCAATTATTCTCGACCAGCCGGCGACAGCCCGAGGGCCCAACAATTTTCTCAACTCTGACAGGGATCCCAGTGGAGCCGACTCGATCATATTGTTTGGAGCAGTGGCGCAACAATTGATCTCGGCTTGCACTTGCTCCGACTCTGGCTTGTTGTCACGCTGCGCGTCAGAGATAAAGACGATAAAAATGGTCATAGTGCACGGGATGATGCATGCGTTTGAAAATTAATATGAAGGTTTGTCATTTGACGGCCTTGTTCCTACTCGCCTTATCTTCGACGACCGTGCGTGCGGTCTGCTCGGCTTGACATACGCCACACCGCCATGCGAATTAGGCTACCCCATCTTTGGTGCGCCACTGACTCCTCACATCGCCCTGTGTAGCATCAGATATCCAAGTCAGCAAGATAGATCTGATCGGCGAACACTGACGACTCGGAGTTATTTTATATCCTCAGTACTCAGTGATGTACATATCTCCAAGTCTAAGTCGTGAAATGAAAACACAAGTGGTATACAATAGAAGTAACACTGTCTAGAAAATGTTCTGTGATCGTCCAGGCGTCAGCGTAAATATGTATATATATCAAGGCAGATTGTTCCAGCTCTTCCGCAGGACGTAGCCGTGGGAGTCCCGAGGGTGTCTAGGATACGGCGACCGCCTCAAGGCCCATCTCCGCACATACCAGGTTGCGGCTGCCAACAAGAGCACAGCTCCAATGGTGCCAATGATAATCCCTGCCATCGTGCCTGCTTTTGACGAGGTGTTCGAGTTCGTCGGAGCTGCCTCGGGTGGAGGAACCGGTGGAGAATGGGAACCAGGCTGCCCGCCAAATGGCCAGTAATCGCCGCTTGTAGGAGGTACAACGCAGATTAAGCTGTCACCATCCGAAACAGACTGAAACTCTGTCTGTGTCGTCGATTTTTTTACGCTACCCAAGTCGATTACGAAAGCAGCTGGAGATGGGGTGACGTCGGAGGTGCAATTAGGGCCTCGTTCACCAATGAATGAAGTGTTGCCGATAAGAACATTGTTTTCGACGGTGAAGTTCGTGGCTGAACTTATCGCCATGCCATAGGCAAACGCGCCGGTGAGCTGGTTGTTTTGCACTATCCCACCAGCGCTAACATTGTTGCCATACCGGTCGCCGAACCAGACCCTTGGGCCGACAGCGATGCCGATTCTAAAATGATTCAGATGAGACCATGGAGAGCGGCGAGGGAACGGACATATCAGTCTTACTTGATAACAGTACTGTAGTTGTTGGTTCCTTTCGCGTCTGATCCTTGAGGGGATTGAGAAGCGAAGGCACCGGCGATGGTGTTGTTTGTTACGACGACACCAGTGTAGTCCCCGCCGTACGGTGAAACGTCTACCATATTAATTCCTCCCAAAAGGGTTTGCTACAACATTACCGTCTTAAGACCCACCAATTGAGTGTCATATTAAGAACGTACTGTGTCCACCCATATCGTATTATTTTCCACGCGGGTACCTGGGGATCCGAAGAGGACGATACCACCGTCCGTAGGATTATGGACGATGTTGTTTCTTATCACGCTGTTGCGGCATGCAACGCTGATACCGTCTGCCCATTGTTGAAAGTTGTGGGAACCTGCTGGACCGATGTCGTTGTTTCGGACGATAACGTTGGTGCAGCTGAGGTTCCCTTGCGACACATGGAGACAGGACCAGCTCCGCGGATCGAAAGAGTGAACGAATTCGATAAGCTGGTTGGCATTCGAGCCACCCATTTCGATGTTTGCACCCCCGGACGTAGACGGCGCACCGAGACGTGTGCCGTTGATCTGCATGTTACGTCAAGGCATGAGAAAGATTAAAAACTAAGAGATCTGTTACCTGTATGTTACGTAGCTTGATGCCATCGCAGTTGGCACATGTTCCGTCTACGGCGGTTGTATGGCCTGTCCCGTTTGCCACAGGACCATCGACGACGAGCGTTGCTCTGGTAGAGTCTGTTGGATAACCGACCGTGCTGATTTCTTGATTGGGAGCGGCGAAGAGAATGGGGGAGGTGATGATGTATTGTTGACTGGGACAGAGACTGAGGGTATAGCCTGGGCCAGAAGAGTTGAGAAGCGTGTTCAAACGATCCGTTAGGGTATTTGCAGGGTTAGGGGATTCGCATTTCGATCCGTCCCTCGGTCTATCGGATGACGAGTCAGCGCCGCGCGGAGTAATGGAAGCCATGGCGTCAACCTATGGAAATGCCGAAGTTTGGTCATGAAGGTAGACTGGTTCGGGAGGGAGTAAAGCTGAGAGGAAAATCCAAGCGAGAGACTATAAAGGCAGAACTGCCCGCATCGTCGAGTACAAGTGACATGTTTAGGTCAACACGTTAGCGTCGCCGCTTAGTCAGCCAATCGTACTCTGCCCCGTATGTATCTCGACTTCACGTGATTTGATATCTGCTGTCCGTTCGACGACAGCGTGGGCGCGTTTGCGGATGGGTGAGATCGACTCGTATCGGTGCGCGGTCGCTGACGAACGGTCTCAGAGTCTTCGGTGGCCAAGCAGCTCGTAGACAAGATATACGAAAAGAGAAAAGCTGCGGCGCTCGAGCTAGAAAAGTAGCGCTCCTTTTCCGTTTCGCGTCCACCCGCTCAGTCGCTATTGCCCAGGCAGATTCGCGAATGTCACCAACAAGGCGACCACCGTCGTATCAGCCAAATCATAGAACAACTCGTGGACATGTTCAACAATGTGTCCAACCCACTTCACATCCGTAATGGTGGTTTGATTGGTCTCGCCGGAACTGCCATCGCCCTTGGTGTCGACGTCGCCCCATACATGGACAAATTCATCGAACCCGTCCTCGCTTGCTTCACCGACTCAGAGAACAGGATAAGATACTTCTCCGCCGAATGCTTGTACAACATTGCCAAGGTCTCCAAGGGCGAGGTTCTCGTCTACTTCAACCCCATCTTTGATGCCCTCAGCAAGGTCTTCCATCTATAGATTTCACTCTACTATACCTAGACTGAGGCACTTTTAGCTCGCTGCAGATTCTGAATTATCCGTCAAAAATGGCGCAGAGCTCCTCGACCGCCTCTTGAAGGATATCGTCGCCGAAATTGCCTCTGTGTACATCCCACAATACCCAGAGACAGAGAGAATATGCAATCAATACGAACCTCAGGAGCAGAGTATACTCGTACCATATCCCGAAGGTTCCTCTTCCAATGGCAACTCATCCCCCAGGAAAGCATTCTCGCTTGCCCGATTCATTCCTCTTCTTCAACAACGCATCTACGTCATCAGTCCATTCACGCGGAGCTACCTTGTATCTTGGATCACTGTCCTCGATTCGGTACCAGAACTCGAACTCGTTTCTTATCTTCCCGATTTCCTCGATGGCCTTTTGTTAGTGCCTCTTGAGCCCATATCACCTTGCTACTGAAGCAGTAATTCATCCAGGAAGTACCTCTCCGACCCCACCGAGGATGTTCGCGTCGCTACCGAGAACATCTTAGCTGACTTTCTTCGCGAGATACGTGACATCAGTGGTCTTCGTCACCGTCAGGAAGAAACCGCGGAATCATCTGAACAACGTCGAGCAGACGAACAGCTTCCCGATATTACGTTATCTCATTCAGAGCGCGCGCTCTTCATTCGTGAGAGTGATGTCACACATGATCACGACGGCGAGTTAAGCGAGCAGAAATCCGAAAAGGACAATCGAAGTACCGGGGGTAAGACTCCTTTTGCTTTGGTTCCATTCCTACTCACGACTTGTAGCCTGGATACCCGGTCAAGGAGTTCGGATAGATTATGCGGCGATAGTTGAGATCCTGATCCAGCAGCTGGACGGACAACGTTAGTCGTAGACCCACATACGATCTTTTCACTCTAAATCTCCCACTCGACAGATGACGAAGTTCAGCAGTCTACCGCTCTAACATGGCTGGCGGAATTCTTGGGTTTCGCGCAAGAAGTTATGCTTCCTTTTACGCCTCGCCTCATTCCAGCGATCCTACCCAACCTTGCACATCATGTTCCCATGATTCAGTCCGCAGCTACACGAACGAACAAACTCCTCACGAAAGTCATCCAAGACTTACCCTATCCTGTAGACAAAGAATCTCGGCAGTCAACCATCGAAAAGTCAACATCCCCACGAACGTTCACCGGTTCGCCAACTCCTCCCGCCCCGCCAGTGCTCTCGTCTCGTCAATCGACCCTTCAACCAGGTCCCCAAGGGGGTGCGTCGTCACCCGAATCTGTAGTGGACGGCCAGCCTTCCACCGCTTCGGACAAAACCACTACACAAACGCAGAAATCTCGCTCGAGTACTGCTGCACCCGCAGCGCCGGAGATACCCAGCCGCCCACAATCCAGAACATCTTCGATTAGTGCTTCTGGGCCACCGGCGCCTGCGGTAGTTGCCCCAATGCTACCATCACCTGTCCAAGAAGAGCAGGGCGAGGATGAAGACGTCTTTGATTACGTAGCTACCGTGAACGAGTTGACGATTCAATTTCTGAGCGAACACGAGCAGACCAGGGTAGCAGCGTTACAGTGGCTTATCATGCTTCACCAGAAGGCGCCCAAAAAGGTATGCACTCGTTAACGGACCTAGCGGCTACCTTGCCTCATACTATCATAGATTTTGGCCATGGAAGACGGTACCTTTCCTGCACTGCTCAAGACGCTGTCAGATCCATCTGAAGAGGTCCGATGATATGTGCATCACTGTCTTCCAGCCATCTGAAGCTTCGCTTTTTAGGTGATCAAACACGACTTGCAGCTTCTTGCACAGATCTCCTCTAGCTCGGAGGAGAGTTACTTCCGGGTCTTTATGATGAATCTTCTCGAGCTATTTAGCACAGACCGGAAATTACTAGAAGCACGAGGAAGTTTGATTATTCGGCAGCTCTGCTTGAATCTCAACACTGAGCGGATATATCGTACATTTGCAGAGATCCTAGAGAAAGAAGATGTATTGTGACGGTTTTTTTTTCCCATCCGGTTTCATGTTTTGATGACTTCCAGGATCTGGAATTTGCCAGCGATATCGTTCAGAAGCTCAATACCATCCTTGTTACCTCCCCGGAACTCGCGGAGTTCAGGAAACGACTGAAAAACTTAGAAACTCGTGTACGTGTCTCCGACTATATAGTTAACCGACAATGGTTAGATCCATGTTCTCCAGCAAGATGGACAAGCGTTGTTCACAACACTTTATCGGTCATGGTGTCACAACGCGGTTTCTGTATTCTCGCTCTGTTTATTAGCGCAAGCGTATGAACATGCCTCGAATCTTCTATCGATATTGTATGACAGTCATATTCATGTTTTTCTTCAGCCAACTCATTGACCCATAGCGCGGATCTCGAAATAACTGTAGCTATGTTGGTGCAAATCGATAAACTCGTCCAGCTTATCGAGTCTCCAGTGTTCACATGTAATGTCTTTCTTTTCTATCAATGACATCGTCTGATATGCAGCTACTGAAGATCTCCGTCTTCAACTTCTCGAGCCAGAACGATATCCTTACTTATTCAAGTGTCTGTATGGGCTCCTTATGTTATTGCCACAGAGCAGTGCATTTGTATCTCTTCGTAATCGCCTCAACGCAGTCAACTCTGCTGGTTTCTTGCACATTGCACCTAAATCGTACGTCTACTGGGCGATGCGTTTCTCATCCCTGGTGTGACCCATCCCTTACAGGACCCCAACGTTGTCGATATCTGCACGGTCCAAGATTGGACAAAGCGAAATAAAATGGCAAGACTTACTCAGTCACTTTCGCACCGTGCAAGCAAAGCACGAGAAAGCGCGTCGACAAGCCCTTGGAACGGACACCCTCCCGTTTGCCGGGTTCGACACCAACAAGACGGCCGACGCTTCACCGTCGAAACCTGCGGATCCTGGACCTTCCATTCGACGGCGTGTGGCCGGTGGTGAACCTACGCCTCCGATGGGCGCGGGGCCATCGGGACGACCTGCGCTCTCGCCGTTAAATCCGAGAGCGAGGCAGAATGGATTATTATCAACGGCGATGACGGGACAGGGGACTCAGCCGCTTCCAGGGTCTGTAACAAGTCCGACGGGTGGGACCTCACTGGCTATGCAGCAACAGAAACGACGGGCGGGGTTGCCGGTGACGTTGAGTCCGCGCAAGAGTTGAGGTGAAAGGGAAGTGAGTGGGGTTGTGGGTGCATTTCGTGCCCTTTGTTTTCTTTTCTTCGATTAGACATTGTTGTTCGCGTCGATGGATATTGAACGTCTCAATTATCGCAATTTTTGCACACATGTTTGCCGCTAGCGGCAGTTTTCATACGGTGCATATGCTGAGCATACGAGTAGTCAACGACCGTCACGTCATGATCATAAGTTTGCGTTGTACTAGCTCTGCATGTTCGCAGTTTATGATCGACCTAACCTTGATAGCAACAATCAGTTGATCACTACCCATGTTTGATAGTTCTGATGTTTTCATGGTTTTCATTTTGCTCTGGTTCTGCGAGATGCAGTGGTAAAGTTATAGGCTAGTGGGATAAGCGAAAAAAACCTTCACATCCGTGCTTTGGCGGGTACTACCAGGTTCGACCGAATAATCAATATATCGTCGTCGTCAAGTCCACAGAAATTCTTCACATAATCTTCTACGCCGCCATACTTGTCCTCGAGCAGACATAGCATAGCACGCATCGTCTCATATCTTGAACAATGAGACCGTGAGCGTGAAGGGGGTTGCCGATCGTACGTACCGAGAAGTGAGCATCCGAAGTGCAAGTTCGGAGTTTGCGGCAAAAAGTGGTTCTTTCAAGAGCCGTTTGAGGACCTTTTCGCGGTCTGGTTCGCGGCCTATTCGAGTTAAAGAGTAATCGTAGCATATATAATGGTCTTCCGCGGCTGCGAGCTGTACAGGGGTAAGCGATGATAGTGTTAGCTCGTTGAACCAGCGTACTTTGAGCAGAATGGCAGCAGCTATGCCAGTGCGATCCTTCCCCGCTGTCATTTTGTCAATAAGGTGTACCACACAATGGAATGCGAGAACAGACCCGTGCAGTGAAATATGAATGGGGCGTTTGGTCTATCCCGAACGTGACGGAGAATAGTGCCAAATGCGCGACCACCGTGATCCAATATTTGAGAGTATAACTTCATAAACGCCTGCACAAGCGGTGAGCGGCTACAATGTCATGACTGGTAGTTTCAGCTATACCTCCGTAGTACCGCTTGCATACAGTTCGAATTTTCTAACAGAAATGAGGGCGTGAGCGAGGAACGTAGAGTGTTCGTGCCAACATACCTCGCCATGCTTTCTGGACTGTAGTCCTCGTTCGTAAAGACAGGCGTGCGCATTATTTGCACGCCCTCAATGGTGGGTATCGGGCTGCAGTATTTCTGCATCTCCGGATCCGATCTCAGATCGAATACAGTAGTAATCCCGAGCACCCTCAACTGTTGAGTGCCTGGTATGACCCCATCAGAAGGTGTCGCGAGGCTTGCAAGGATAGCATGGAAAACCTTGTTCAGTAATATGAGAGACTTCAGCTCCGCGAAAGGCATAGCCGGGCTTCGTGATGAG
>JBBPLY010000145.1:6752-24350 GCA_038090035.1 Xerocomus nothofagi | reverse complement strand
ATACCCCAAGATCAGCTCGACGGCCACCAACGGATGCGCTGGCGTTTGGCAACAGCGAAGCACAGGAAGCTCGGGCAGAAGATGAAACAAACGCAAGGCCAAGACGAAGACCGAGAAACCAACAGGGTGGCGACGTTCCAATGGTTAGGGACGCAGTAGGAGAGAGCGTATGCGAGAGCTTCGAAACATTTCTGAAAACGTGCGTAGTGCTTGGGTGGACCTGTCTTTTTCCCTCACCGTGTCGTGATCTAGTTTTACTGAAGACGTCGCTCTACCGTCTACTCCTGCCTCTGATGGCGGTTTACCCGAAGTGGCGGATGGTGAACTGGTATATGTCCAGCAGATCCACACCATGCGTGAATACGAAATCACGACACTCTACGTGGACTATGGTCACCTTTTACAGAGAAACGACGTCCTTGCGGATGCAATTCAGAAACAATACTACAGGTTCCTCCCATATCTGCGTCGCGCGCTTCACAACCTGGTCGCAGAGTATGAACCTGAATATCTCAAAATAAACCCAACTGCTGCCACCACGGACTCTTCGAACCTCCAATCCCGCGAATTCAACATTGCATTCTACCATCTCCCTTTGGTGTCTGGCATTCGGGATCTCCGCACAGATAAAATCGGTGCCCTGATGAGTATCAGTGGTACAGTGACGAGAACAAGCGAAGTCAGACCCGAGCTGCTGTACGGAAGTTTTATTTGCGAGGTTTGTGGTGGTCTCGTCAATGAGATAGAACAACAGTTCAAGTATACCGAGGTACAATTTCAACATCCGTGTAGCTGATGTCTTCCTAACACCCTACCTACAGCCCAGCTTATGTCCTAACCTAACATGTGGCAACCGTATCGCATGGCAGTTACAAATCGATACCTCCAAATTCACAGACTGGCAAAAAGTTCGCATCCAAGAAAATCCTTCCGAGATACCAACTGGCTCGATGCCTCGGTCTCTTGATGTCATCCTCCGATCCGAGCTTGTTGAACGGGCAAAAGCCGGAGATAAATGTGTATTTACAGGAACATTCATCGTCGTGCCAGACGTCAGCCAACTTGGAATACCTGGCGGAAACAAGGCGGAGCTTATGCGCGAGGCGAGCAAAAGTGGGGCGAATACCGCAACGGGGGGAGTTAACAGCGGTGTAACGGGCCTGAAGAGTCTTGGTGTGCGGGATCTGCAGTATAAAACAGCTTTCTTGGCATGCATGGTACACGATGCTGATGGCAGAGTGAGTGACATATATGCGCGTTGACGCACTGGCTAATATTGATTGCAGGGTGGTACCAATGTCCGTGGTGAAGAGGAAGATGGGGAGGAGGACGGACAAGCATTCCTCAGATCACTGACCGAGCCTGAATTCGACGAACTCAAGAGCATGATCGATTCCGACCATATCTACTCACGCCTAGTGGAGAGCGTAGCGCCAACCGTCTATGGTCATGAAATTGTCAAGAAGGGACTCTTGCTGCAGTTGATGGGTGGCGTACACAAGCAAACCGCCGAAGGGATGCACTTGCGTGGTGACATCAACATTTGCATTATTGGAGACCCGTCGACGTCCAAGTCGCAGTTCCTAAAGTGCGTGCTAATCCCATTCCATCTCACAAGCGCAAACTAATCGGTACCTGCAGGTATATCTGTTCCTTCCTGCCTCGCGCAGTCTACACTTCTGGAAAGGCATCCTCCGCTGCTGGTCTCACAGCAGCTGTCGTGAAAGACGAAGAAACAGGTGACTTTACTATTGAGGCGGGCGCCCTCATGCTGGCGGACAACGGGATCTGTGCGATCGACGAGTTCGACAAGATGGATATCTCGGATCAAGTAGCCATCCACGAAGCCATGGAACAGCAGACAATATCCATAGCCAAAGCTGGTATCCATGCTACGCTCAATGCCCGGACATCGATCCTGGCTGCTGCGAATCCTATCGGCGGCCGATACGATCGGAAGAAAACACTCAGGGCAAATCTTGCTATGAGTGCACCAATCATGAGTAGATTCGACATGTTCTTCGTGGTCCTTGACGAGTGCGATGAGAAGACAGACCTCAACATTGCCAAGCATATTGTCAATGTCCATCGTTTTCAGGACGAAGCCATCAATCCGGAGTTCAGCACGGAGGCTTTGCAGCGTTATATCCGTTATGCGCGAACATTCAGTCCCAAGGTGAGGAAACAACTCCACGAATCCGCAGGCTTTTTCTGACCCCTCGTAGCTCACGCCCGAAGCAGCAGAAGTCTTGGTTGAAAAATACAGAATTTTGAGGCAAGATGACACCACTGGCGTAGGTCGAAACTCGTATCGGATTACCGTCAGACAGCTCGAAAGTATGATTCGTCTCAGCGAAGCCATTGCGCGCGCGAACTGCACGTCTGAGATAACTCCTGC
The DNA here is from genome assembly GCA_038090035.1 of Xerocomus nothofagi. Classification (NCBI taxonomy): domain Eukaryota; kingdom Fungi; phylum Basidiomycota; class Agaricomycetes; order Boletales; family Boletaceae; genus Xerocomus; species Xerocomus nothofagi. Next base: position 21,952 of record JBBPLY010000145.1, on the reverse strand, counting down.
ATTCGTGCGCGAAGCATACACACTCTTGCGACAATCTATCATCCACGTAGAACAGGACGACATCGACTTTGACGAAGAAGAAGCCGAAGGCGAGCGTGCCAATGGGAACGTGGCGCAAGCTGAGCACGGGGTTGATGAGAGCCAGGACGTAGAGATGTCGTCGGCTGAGATCGAAGCGATGGATGCGGTGGAGAGCTCGTTAGGATTGGACCGTGTGGCGACAAGCAGTGGTGCTGGACCGTCATCGACGTCGCGGGCAGGGAGCGCGTTCCCAGAAGCACCCGCCCCTGTCCCGCCCCAGCCGAAACGACGAATGGTAATCACCCACGACAAATACATGACGTTGCAAAGTCTCGTGGTGTTGCATATTTCTGCAACGGAACGAGAGACTGGACAGGGGATCGACAGGGACGAGCTTATCGACTGGTACCTTGAACTCAAGGAAACGGAGGTGCAGGATGTCGAAGAACTGGAATACGAAAAGGAGCTGATCATGAAGCTTTTGAGGAAGTTGGTGAAGGTATGGAAGATCAGACTCGTGATTCTTTGCTCAGTTGACCGAAATGAATTGTTCGCAGGACAAGTTCCTTCTGGAAGTTCGTGGGGACGTGCAAGAGTCGCTGCCAGGGTCCGCCAGCGATGGGACGGTGCAAATGTCTTCTTCCACTCAGGCAGGAGAGAATGATCGAGTATACTATATGGTTCATCCTTCGGTGGATACGGAAGGAGAGTCATCCCATTCTTGATCGTCCGCCTGAATTATCGGTTGGTCGTCGTTGATCTGTTGTTAGTCGTCGTCGTCTTGTTGTATCTCGTGTAATCGCATGGATCTACGTACCACATTCTGAATAGTTCCCGCGGTCGAACTCCACCACACCCCATAACTTAAAGCGCACGGTACATAGATCCAACAGGTGCACTGCGAGGCCACTCAAGCGTTCGTTTACCACTGATGTACAGGTCGAGTCACCAGTGAACACTCGAAACCCTCGGCGAGAATGGCAGCAAACGACCTTGACCCCCTGACGGTGTCAGTGCTGTTGCTGGACGGCAGCTTGCAATACCCCTCCATATCGGCAGATACCACAGCCCAAGACCTTATCGAAACCCTCATACAGCTGGACGAGGTCAAGTGTACGGTGCTCGACGTAGTAGCACCCTCCGCCTGGGCACTCCAGCGCGTGCGCAAGGAGAAATCAGGTCGTTTGTGGGACGAAACAGAGCTGGCTGCTCTCGGTGACGGTGAGGTCTCGGTAGACTCATCCGACGCGTAACGATACTTACGTCCTGGGTGTCTCTATGGGATCCAGGCATCCTAGAACCGACATCGCTCATCTCCCCACTCTTGAACAAGTCCAACTCAAATTCAGCGGATTCGTCTCTGAAGCAATCTCTTCTCACGTTTCGTTCGCATACTCCCGCGCTTCGCCTCGTGGCTCGGCATCCTCTCCATTCGGTTTCGCTTGCCTTTTTGCGCATACCGGAGATTGACGATGGCTTCGAATGGACTGTATTCTTTGGGAAAGACGCTACTGTCGAAGATGTCGTCAACAATGTCATTCAAGAGCTTGGTTTACTCAAGGCACTTCCTTCTTCCCGTGGAGGTGGACAGGTGGAATATGTGCTCGAGGTGTTTTCTGGGAACCAAGGTGCGCGGTTTGTCGGTCGTTGATGGCGTACCGGGGCGTTGATAATGTTGTCTTTGATAATAAGCTACACAACTATCGGGATCCACGCTCGTGATCGACACCTTGAGGTCTTCCGAGCATTCGCCTGCCATCCGATTCTGCATTCCGTACCATTGGTTTCGTCGCAAACCACGCTCTTCTTCTACTCAATCGCGTTCCGCGACAGAAACCACGGAGACTGACAGCTCCGCCGAAGAGGGAGGCACCGCAAAGCAGAGCAAGTCTAGCGCTGGATCTTCTAGACCCTTCTCAACTGCCTCCGGGTCAGGGTCCCCCGAGTGGCGAGGCTCTGTCGCTCAAAGTCGTCTCACTAGCTTATTGGCCGGTTGGTCTCAGCCGGCGCCTGCAGCAACTTCGGCCGTCGTCGCAACTCCTACCGGTAATCGGAAGAGCGTCAGCGAACCTTTACTGGTTCAGCAGAATACGGGTGGAAGTTTTTCGACAGGAGAAAGTGTTCGCTCTGGTGAATTCGACTTGGAAGAGTTTGAGCGTTCTATGGTACGCAGTGACCATCTGTTTCATAACGAATACTGAGCTCTTGATTCTAGGATCTGATAGGGGTCAAGGGCGAAGCGAGGGCAAATATACATTCCTTGCCGCCAGAGAAGAAGCAACAACTCATAGAACAATTACGAGGCAAAATTGAGAAGCCCACTGCAGCTAGTCCTCTAGTATCTTCCCCTTCCTTGGCAACTTATGGACCGTCTGGTGGAAGTGCGCTTCTCCCCCGGCTCGTCCCACAGTTCAGTGGCGATTCGAGCTTCTTCAAACGGATCTCTACGTTTCCGACATGGGGCTCGACAACTTCCCCTCCGCCTCCGACCGTCAACCCTAAGATTCGTTCGAGTGGCGAATTTGCGACAGGCAGTAGATTATCTATTTCTTCCGAGAAAGTAGAAGAAGGTGCGGTAACCGTGCAGCCAGAAACAACTGGGAGCATGTTTAGCACTTGGTGGGCAGCTCTGGGGGGTGAGGCAACCACAGATAACGAACATTCGACGTCTGCTCGTGCCTATGTGGATGGCATACGCAAGTTGTGGAACGCGGACACGAAGCTCACCAAACACCTTATCTCGTTACGAGTGCATCTGTCCACTGCTAAACTGCCCTGGATCGAGACTTTCATAGCTGAAGAAGGTATCATTGCTATCAACGGCTTGCTTTCTTCGTTAGTGGGAAAGGGTGGTAAGAGAAAGACTCTTGCTGATAGTGAAAATAGTGTTCTCTTGGAGGTGATCCGGTCGCTAAGAGTTCTTTTGAATACCGAGGTACGTCATTAAAACACTCGATTACGACGTGGAGAGTCGAATTGGCCCCTCGATAGCCCGGATTCGACGCTGTCCTTTTATCTCCAACTATTGTCACCCACATTGCATACTCCGTTCACGGAACGTCCCTCAAAGTCAGGACGCTGGCTGCGGAGCTTCTCGCAGCGATATGTATGGTTTCGTTTGACGAAGGTCACCGTGCCGTTTTGAATGCTCTGTCTGAGTATCGGATCGCACATAATGAGCTCTTCAGATTTCAGTCATTGGTGTCGGCCCTCAAGATATTGGACTCTGCGGAGTCTGTTGTACCGGAGGTGACGTTTCCTGCGGAAGAGGAAGGGGTATGGGAAGCTAGGACGGCATTCATGGCGCTCATCAATGCCCTGACGAACTGTCCCCATGTGCTAGAGGAACGGATCGTCTTGCGAGATGAGTTCAGTCGACGAGGTCTAAATGAAGTGATTGCGGTATGTCGTGGTCCGGTCTTAATGTCCTTGATGTGGTGTCTTGATGTCTCTTCTAGGCACTCCGATACATCAAACCTCCAGATTCGCTGCTCAAACAACTGGATATGTACACGGAGGAGAAATATGAGGACGAAGAAGATTTTCGTGAACGGGCGCGAAAGGCGGTGCGGGATAGCCGTAGGCAATCAATGGAAGCATCGGAACCGACTGTCTTGTTCGATGAGGTTATACAAGCTGCTAGATCGCTCGAAGCTGGAGGCGTGGTGGAGAGCATCCTTCGCAAACTTAATGCCGTTTTCCAAGGTGTTTCTGACCCGTTAGTATCCCTGTACGTTTCGCCCATCGCCTTCGGTCCTGATGGTGCTTTAGGTCATTCAAACATGGAACGCTACGTGTCATGGAGGGTTTCGTTGGAGGTGTTGTTGCGATGGAAGACTCGTATGCGTTTTTGCATCGGTAATGTCCCTGATGAACTCACTCAGAGTAATCAGCGAGGAAGCATGGACAATCTTTTTGCAAAACCTTGTCGTATCAGTGAAACGACTCTCCGAGCGAAAGCTACCCATTGGAAATATCAAGACATTGGAAAAGGAGGTCCAGGAGTTGCGCAATCAAGTGGAGGACCTTTCTCGAGAGGTTTGTCTCTCCTGTTTTCCCTTGCACACCTAACTGCTTGCGTAGAATGCGACGTCGAAGACTGGTGGCGACCATCGTCATCGCCGGGAAGGCTCTGCCATATATGTTGGAGAAGATTCGCCATCCGTATCCACGCCTGCACCGACACCGTTGCCAAGATCACAAGCCGATTCAGGCTCAAAGGTTGGGAATGAGGTATGTTTGACTCCATTCCGACGTACGTTTTCGTGACCGTGGATGACTCAATGCATGTCTCCGTAGATGATAAATGGGCTGATGCAAAGGCTGAAGCAGAAGGAGAAGGAGGTTACCCAACTCTTGGATGAGGTAGACCGATTGAGGATTCAGGGCCAGCACTCAGGCGAAGCATATGAGCCCGTGAGCTGACCCAGTTTATTTGCGCTATTTGGTTGGGGAATGACAAAGGTATCCGAATCTAGGATGAACGGGCTAGGAAGGAGCGTGACAAGGCAAAAATAAATACACTCAGCGAGGAAATCACGACGCTCAAAGAAAGGGTAGGTAAAAGCGAAATCAGCGTCGTAGTTTTCGAGCTGAGGTATTCCAAACGCAGGTTGTTGAAATGGACAACTTGCTTTCTAATAGAGACAATGAGATGGCGCGTGTCAAACGTGCACTCGAGCTGGTGTATTCTCGCTTTCATCCCAAGGAAGATGAGAAGGCAAATGACATTGATGTCCAATGGATTGTCAGTCAAACTCTTGACAAGCTTTCCGAGGGAGAGCAGGAGGTTGTCGCGCTCAGGGCTGAGGTCCAAACCCTCAAGCAGTCCTTGGCTGGGCGGTCCAAAGAGCACGAGTTCAAAGCTAACAATCCACCTCCGCCACCCCCGCCAGCGGAACGCAGAAAGGTCACGGTATCGAAGGGTGATAAGGTTGAATCTCTCGCGACGGTGGCAACGGTGGATTCATCTGAAGAGACATCACCTCCACCTCCACCTCCACCCCCAGGTCCTGCCCTACCTAGTTCACTGTTCGGGTCCCCACAAGGCGTGTCATCGTCGGATTCTCTGTCTTCACCTTCCCCTCCGCCCCCCCCCCCCCCCCCTCCACCGCCGCCACCGCCTGTCACTGAGAATGATGTACCTCCTCCCCCGCCGCCGCCGCCTCCTCTTGGTGGCAAGGCACCGCTACCACTTGGGTCCACAATGTACAACCGAAGCAGGCAAAAACAATCTGGTCCACGATTAAAGCCTTTCTTCTGGAATAAATTAGACAACAATTCTACTTGTTCGACTGTGTGGTCAGACCTGTCGCTGGTTTCCGAGTTCAAGATGGATGATCTAGAAGCTACGTTCACGATCGACGCTACACCTCAAACTCCGTCGCGTATAGTTAGCTCTACCGGAAAGCAGAACGTCACCACGCTTTTGGAGACTACGAGGGCGAATAATATGGGTAGGGTCGATGTTTGAATTAAGGTCGGTTGTCGTACTGATTCATTGGGTGACAGCAATCATGCTATCCCGCTTCAAGATTGGGTATTCTGCCATCCGACAAGCCCTTCTTGACTTTGACGATTCTACACTATCGATAGATGACCTGAAGGCGATCAGTAAACAACTTCCGACTACAGAGGAAGTTCGTAAAATTTTTCACATCCCCGTAGTTCATTTGAGTTATGTTCGTCACCCCAGATGACACGAATCAAGGACTTTGGAGATGTGTCAAAGCTTGCAAAAGCTGACCAGTACATTCATGAGGTCGGTGTACAGCCACCATATTTGGCGTTACGGAATAGCCAAATGGAATTCTCCTAGATTATGACTATCCCCAGGCTTTCGCAAAGACTGGAGTGCATGATTTTTCGTCAAAGATTTGAGCTGGACGTGGAGGAGACTCGCCCTGACCTAAAGACCGTACGAGACGCTTGTCGAGAGCTCCGGACCTCTCAACTGTTCAAGAGAACGTTACAGGTGTCGTGTATAAAATCCGTATTTATTGAGAGATCTAACAATTTGCCAGGCTATACTCGCCGTTGGGAATAGGCTGAATGGCTCGTCCTTCCGGGGTAACGCTCTGGGCTTCCGCCTGGAAGCACTCCTCAAGGTAATTCTGAGTCGCGAGTTTGATCGAACATCTTGTTTAAACGAATGCAGATGAAGGAAACAAAGACTGCGAAAGCCACTCCCGACTGTCCGACCTTGCTACATTACATCGCTCTGGTGTTGCTTCGCACGGAAGCCAAGTTGACACTGTTCATCGAGGAACTGCCCAACTTGGAGCCTGCCGCTCGAAGTGAGCCTTTGTCTTGTTTAGACATCTCGAAAGTATAACCCAGGTTTAATTATTTTCCAAGTTTCTTTTCAAACTGTTTCACAAGCTGTACAGTCTGCGATTGCGTCGCGTGCCAGAGTCGAAGCAGAGATACAACTGATGAAGCAGCTCAGACATCCCTTGGCGAACGACCAATTTGTTGCGGTCATGCAAGTAAGTCCTATCCTCGTTATTCTCGTCCTCCCCGTCCCTGACCTCTCATAGCATTTCACAGTACAAGTTTCGGGTCCTATTGAGGCACTAAAGGAGATGACGACCTCTGTGGAGAACGATCTACGTTCCCTATTTAGCTATTATGGGGAGTCGTTTGATTCTCCGGATAGCCTAAAGTCGGAAGATTTTTTCGGCATGATATGTTCTTTCTCGTCATCACTTCAGGTACGTTAGGCCTAAGCAACCTGGCGCTTCTGACGAGATTTTTGTTCGTTTGCAGAAAGCTGCCATCGACGTCGCACCGCGTACACCGACCCTACCGTCATCTTTAGTTGGCAAGCAGGAGGTAAGGACTCGTTTCACGTGGAGAAGTTGTCTATCTCAATATTATCAATTCAGACCAACAAGAATACAAAGTCAATACCGAATGACCTGCTCGCTCCCCCTCCTATGCACGAACGCCAGCGGTCGTTTGGTCGTGGCGGTCTTGATGAGGCGCTACGGACTCTGAAAGACGGGCAGACCCGAAGACAGCGTAGCACACCATCCTCGGTTCGGGTGCCCGTGAACAAGATGTTCATAGATGGTCGACAGGACGGACGGACATAATCGCAATCTGTGGCGCCATGACCGAGCATCCTGCCAATCTAATATTTACAATACGATTTCTTTTACCATCCTCACATTTACTCTGACGTGTATCTCATACCATCTATTTTTGTGAGTGTATCAATGCTGAGATACTGTATCGTGATGATCTCTAGATATGAATGTGAATCACCAATGAACGTCAGATCGAAACAAGGAACTGCTGCACCATCACCGGGTATTCAAGGGGGATACTTTATCACATCGGTTGATACAATCCAAGAGAGTATTGAAAAAGGTTTCTACCTAGAGGACGATTAGCAACACGGTGACAGTGATCAGGGAGAGAGACCTCGAGCGACTCCAACACTATGCAATTTTTTCCGTTGGGCCCCCAGGTATCGTCGTATGACCGGTAACTCAATGTGTCTACGATAGTTGCTCCCGTGGTATGTTCCCCCCGAGTTTCCACGTCGACGTGGAAGCGTTTGCCTTGGAATATAAAAGGGTTGGAGATATATGTGATCGTGAGTGCATCATGGAGCGGAGGGCCATCATTGAAACCATATACCTCTCGATACGTATCACCGAAATACGTAACGAGCGAAGACAACATAATTCTGAGGTTGGTCCCTGGTAAGGTACTAGCCGTGTGATGATCGTGCTGGTGGGACGATCCACACAAACGCGCGTGAATACCTTGGTTCACGATAGCGGTGTGGGTGACATTGATTGGCAGCATGACCGTCTTGAGTGGGTTATTGACCACTATCTGTGCTGCTTCGGCTGCATATGTGGGGGGAATAAAATGTTTGAGGTCATCGTAACAGATCAGGAAGATGGTGTGCTTACGATCGCAGAGGATGTTATACTCTGGAAACACTCATGAAAGAGAACGGCGAGGGACGTCACAGTCGCTCACCTGCCGCAGGAGTGATGTTGCCAAAACCGTTGCCTCCACCCATGAATACAAACTGTTCCACACCGTCCAAAAGCTCTGGATGGGCAGAGATGAACACGGCGATGTTCGTCATCGGGCCGCTCGAAACTATGGTGACTTTTCGACCGGCACCCTCGTTCCAAGTCTCGCTGATAGCTTTCGTCATGCCTTGCAGAGCAGAGATGGGTTTATCGTCGCCGTTGCGTGCAATGCGTGATTGCACTTCGGGACTATCTGGGGATGAGAGTCCAACGACGCCCGCGAGCCCATCTTCGCCGTGTATCTCGGGACAGTGCTTCGGTGCATTTCTTGACAGTGGTCTCGCCGCGCCGGGATACACCTTGATATGTGCAGGAGCCGCAAATGCGTGGAGGCATCTGGCAGCATTGATTGCAGTCCAGTGTACGGTGGTATTTCCGTGAACCTGTCATCATTGTCTCTTTCGGCGACGCGAGATGTGTAAATGGACTGACAGTAGACACTCCAAGAAGATCTACGTTATCGAGGTGGATCGCCAATAGAATCGCAGTCGCATCGTCGTGGCCCTTCCGAATGACGTGAAATACGAATCATGCAACTCGATCTGTATCGTCGGGATATGATGACATACAGGATCGACATCCAACCAGAGGGGGATACTTTTATCCATGGTTCTAAGCCATTGCTTTTGGTTAGGCTGTCGTGTCTCCCGTGCACGAATGGCATCACTCTAACCTTGATCAGGCTTGAGCAGCTAGCTTGACGGGATTCCAGGCTACTCTTGAATTTGAGAGATTGTCAAACTTTCTGAGGCGTTGCTGACTCAGCACCTTCTGATCCTAACATGTACAAATACGATACGACCATCATCTGGCAGAATCAATGTGATCTGATTAGCCTATTGCATCACAGTGTCTATGATGTCCACCCTACCCCTCAATATCAGCAATGAAGATGAAATACAGGCTCCGCAACGCCCACCCTCTCCTCCGTTCCACGTTACTTTTGCAGCAAGGGGTCTTCACGTACGCCAAGTCTCGCAAGTTACAGGCACGTATCCTACTTCGCTTCTTTACAGGCGCAGAACTTTCCCGCACATAAACCACGCGACCTTCGAATACCCTCCCCACAAGCTATGACTCACGTCGCATGGAGCTGTGATGGTAAACGTCTCGCGGCAGTGGGCATTGACAAGGCCACTAGACTGTGGGCTCCAGAGACGAGCGTGGGTTTACGCGCTTATTGCATCATACACACTCCTTACTCACGCCGAGCTCAGATGGAGTACAGAGCCGCGACACATTTTTCCGGAGGCCACTCTGACGATGTTGACTACGTATCTTGGAACCCAACCCATCCCGAACTATTTTGTACGTCCAGTCAGAGGGACAGGCGAATCGTTTTCTGGGACGCACGACGTATGATCAGTAATGTATTTCAATCCTCGCGCTGACGATTCGTTTCAAGAAAGTCGCCACGTACAACAGATCCAATTAAAAGTGTCACCAGTACAGACAAATTACGCTCCAGATGGGAAATCCCTGTTATATACATCTGCAGGACATCAATTGTTCTTCCTAACGTACGGGAAAGATAACGAATCATCCAAAGATGTGTGGCAGTTTTCGGATAAAGATGGGGTACGTGCTATCTCTCCATTCCAAGTCTTCATCTCTTACGACGTGACCGCCAGACCATCGTTGCGTCGACCGCCATGTTCAATCATGTTGGAGATGGGATTATACTGACGCATCATTCCGAGCACACCCTCCGCATAATGGATTATCCATCATTGGCACTGCGAGAAAGTCCAGCCGCTCATGTGGGTGGCTGTGTCGCTGTGGCCCTCGATCCCCGAGGAAAGTTAGTGAATCCCGACATGTTTGCTATGCAAATAAGAAGTTGAACTTGCCTCCCAGGTACCTCGCTTCTGGCGGGTACGACTCGATAGTCAACCTGTTTGACTTGAGCGAATGGATCTGCGCACGGACGATAGCATCCTGCGAGTACGTGGTCGAGAGCATCACTTTTGCATCGTAATATTTCTTTTCTTTTAATTCAGAAACGCCATCAATTCGCTCAGTTTTGCATTCGATGGAGAATATCTGGCGGTAGCCAGTACCGGATCATACATTGACATCGTACGTGATTTCCGATTTCCGTATCTCTTGCGTCATTTTCGATCTGGCAACTTTTTCGATCTAGTGCGCAACAGAGACGACTATGCCACTGCATCGCGTACCAGCCCTAGCACCTTCGCCGACAGTGACCTGGCACCCGTCAAAATACGTCTTTGCATACTGTGGGCAGACGAAGCAAAGAGAAGGCAGCCCTCCGCCGGTCGCTGTGATCAGTTTATTTGGGGGTGGTATATAATGTTCGCTGTCACGAACGGTAACACTCATATGATTCGCTTGCTCGAACGTGGAGTAGACCTTTGTCGGTGCAGTCCTCCAGACATGCTGAGCGTCTGCTTGACCAAGGCCCGTCACGTCAAATTTATCCTCATCTTAGCCCGGCCATTGATTATAACAGCTGGCTCAGAGTACATTGCACGACATGAGCAAATATAAAAACGAGAAGGCGACACACGTCCATGCACTCGTCTCCACTACTGCTCTGTTCTCGATACGTGGATGCGGAAGACAATCCGCCTCCATACATCAGTGCACGATTAGTGTCCTTGGGGTGCGCAGGTCCAGCAATTCTGTAAGACGAGGCTGCGCTATGATGCGCTCCTCCGTAGGAACTCTCCGAAACTGTCCGTTCGGATGAACGACCAAAAGCTGGGCGACAAAAGGCTCCCGCAAACGCTTTGCGATGACGGAGAGGTAGTCATCGTTCTTCAACGACCACGGATTGCAGCAGTCGTCGCTCACGGCACCGTCCGATTCGCCCACCGTTTCGATCGTTTTGCGAGCAGCTTTGCCTCTCGGAATCATCCGAAGAGCGTTGTCCCAAACGCGTCCGATCGAAAGAGAGCGTGCTGTAAGATGGGCGTCTGGGAACTCGTAGGTCGTGACGACGGTCGCCGGCTCGAGGCCTTTGGCTTTGACGTTGTACACGTATAAACACTGCTTTTGAACCTGGGTAGAGGCTGTGAGTTCCACTGATTTGACTTGGTACACGAACGTGCGCAAGTTCATCCTGCCGTTCGCGATGAAGTGGCCGAGGGGAGGCTCATCGAGGAGGTTCTCTGCGACTCGTAACAAGGCGGCGGAGAGCTTATGAGTAAGCTCGCTGACAACCTCGAGACCGGGTATCTCAGCCGTCGCTTGACGAGGAGAAGGACGCCAAGAAGTCTGGCGGAAACAAGACGGAGACCGGGCAAGGTACGAGTTAAGGCTCGACGGTTTTCCCACCCAGTCAAATATACACGTGTCGTCGGTGTTCTTCATGATTTCGTCTTGAAGACGAACGAACGCTCTTTCTCCCTCGCCGTATAGAACGGGAAGACGCAGATCGAGGATTCCGAGTAGGCAGTAAGCACCGTCTTCGATCTTGGTCGTTCTCCGGGTTCCCATCCACCGCAACTTCTCCCTCACGTCATCCAACCCTGGGTTGAAGTCGACGAGGTACGATTTGTCGATGCCTAGGATGTCCTCTAGACACTGGACGAATTCTGGAACGATCTTGTAATTCAGCGGAGTGGCATCCCCGGAAGGTGATACGAGGAAGGGCGTCCAGTCACCCTTGTAGAACTCTATCGCGACAGGCGCGAGCAACTCCTGGAGAGTCCAACCTCGCGTAAACCATCGACTACGCTTGAGCGCGTCGGGTGTGGATTGGAGAACATCCAAGAGAAAGGCGACGGTGAGCGCTGAGTTTCGGTACCATTTAAACATGGAGTTGATGGACTCTTGAAGTTCGGCGCTGCTAGATTTATCTATACAGCACGTATCACTCCAGCACCACAGGAAACCACGTTGCTTGGCTATGCGACAAAAGTTTTGTAACTTGAGGATACCAGGAGAAGAAGGCGATATATCCAGGATATTCGAGATCGACTTGACGTCTCCGTACAAAGGTTCATCCTCACCCCATACGTGAGACAACATGACATACGCAAAGTACTTGCGTATCACTTCCTCTGCCCGTTTTGCGAGGTCGTCTGACCCGAGACGCTTATCTGTTACAAGTGTTTGATACTCGGGTGAAAGTCTGAAAACACGAAGGAGCTCCACGTTCGAGAAGAAAGTCCCCGTGTTCAAATTGATGAGACGTAGAGGCATGCCAGAAAGCACTTTCTGCGCTACTTCATCTACAATCTGTGAGGGCGAAACCTTTTCTTCTGGAGTGGGACTTTGGAATTCCTGGCTGTCTTTTTAGCTTGTGATCATCAGAACTGTGCCGACTGAATACTTACCAATGGGATAAGGTGCTTCTGGTCATTCCGGGAGCCTGCGGTTCCCTTCCATTCACGTACGACCAAGCCAAGTAACATGACTGGATACACAGGAGTGCAGCAAGTGTTGTGGGAACACGAAGGGTGTAGAATGTTCACTCGACACGAGCCATGCATCCTGTGCACAGCCGTGGCGGTCGGCAGTGCGAACGTGCATGATGATGACTTGAATCCCAGAAACCGAGGAGCACTCGTACGAGTACGTGTCACGGTCTCGATTAGGTAGCAGTATCGCTTATGCTTGGTAGTCCAGTAGTCGTCAAACGGTAACGTACGTTATAGTCCGTCTTTGCTCAAAGTTGCGGGCAAGCGGTAGCTGACATGGTGACCGAGGAACATTCTTGCCGACAGATTCGGAGGGCTATTATGTATCAGGAGGGATGAAATGAAGTGCTGCCATCTGTGGTAGGTAGGTTCCTCAAGGTACCTCGCTCCCACGCACAGCGGCGGTCGTGCCAGCGGGGTTGTTACGGATATTATGAGTCGACTGTAAGCGGCAACGTTTTATAATAAGCGCGGTCTGAGCAACGGTGAAACGAAACTCACGATGCCCGTCCTCAGTAGACCTCTAGAGGGCTCCAAATTCACTCTCGACGCGTCCGGGGTAGCTGGCTTCTTCGGTGGCGAAGAGGCCATCTCAGCCATGGCCACCGTTCACCTATTCAAGGGTAGAAAATGGCTAGGGTGGTACAATTCACCCGGAAGTTATACGATCGCGAAACGCTTTGGCCAACTCGCAGCTTCACGTTTCTGGGATGGGCTGTTCCCAGGTCCGAATGAAAGGCCGGCACTCTCGTTTGGGCTCGATGGAAGATCGGGACCAAAGTATGTTGCGGCCCTTTCTGGGACGGAGATGCAGACCGGTCACCTGGGATACCTCATGATGGTGAACGCCAGAGATCAAGTGGGTTTAATACAGATCGCGGGAAGGGAAACTGCTCCAAGTAACGTCGCCCTCTTAGAGCTAAAGGACGTCAAGTATGATGGGAAGGTCCCCCAAAGAGACGTTGGCAATGCACTCCTCGCGTTCATCCCCATCCAGATCAGCTTTGTGGCCTGTATCATGTGTGCTTTGATTGCAGACTGGTTCTCTTTCTCAATGATCCTACTTGGTATCATTTCCAGCGGGGTCGCCTGTTTGGTGATTGGCTCTGGAGAACTCTCCCTAGACTCCATCGAGAAGCCAGCATCTGGTGCGCCGCCGGGTGACGGGATGCTCATAGGGGATGACACAGTGATCGTGATGAAAGGAGCTGAAAAGGACGTCAACGCGATCACGAAAGGGAGATTTCTATTGAAGATAGGCGGAGAGCCCACGTACGATCGCATCGGCTTGAGTTCTCTGCTCCTCCTCGTCCAATTTTTACTCCAGCTACTCCTCATCCCCCAGGCATCGCTCTTCGGCCAAATAATGTTCCTCGCAACGCTTGGAGTCTCATGGGTCTATAACTCGTACCTCTCTTCACTGGAGAAGGAGAAGATTCAGGCTAGAGTCCTCTTTGAAAAGCTAGGCAGACCAAATATGCGGACTTTCCGTCTTGGAACGAGGACGACGATGGCAGTCTTTGCTTGTCTTCTCATCTGTGATGGGAAGGAGAGTCCGTATGAGGGCGTAAGTCCTGGAAATATCCTTCGGGATTTCATTCCGAATGACACACAGGTGTGGCAGCGGTGGAGGAATAAGGTGACGCGACAGATGAAGGAGAGCGGGTCGACTTCCACGACGTTGACATTCCTGGTGATCGATCAGGATGACCACTCACACCTCGGGGCGGGCGATATCAACCTCCTCATTACTCTCCTTGATGATGCAAAGTCTGCATTCGAGGGCTATTACAAGCACTTTGCGTCATCCTAACCAAAAATCAGTTAATCGCCCATCGAAGCTCGGTACTCTCGTAGACCATAATGGCACTTCGGCTTTCAAGGGATACCGTACTCACGATACGATCTGTTCGTTGTCCATGTTGATCTGTGACATATATATCCAGTTGACGAACCATGTAAAACGCGCTAGCCCCTATACTAAGTTTTGCAGCAGTGGTTATGTGGTGAGTCGGCACCAGTGGTGACTCCCTGAGCGAGCCATCTGGACATCCAGCAAGCATTCCAGATGGCCTATCATATTACCCACCAATCCATCGCGTCGACGCGGGAAGCTCAAACCGCGATCTACAGGAGCCGAGTCCGAGAGAAGGAATATACATATCGAGTGACTCCGATACAAGATGTGCGACTGGGCAAATCGGATAACCGCTCGAGCGTAGTGCTACGTAGTATCAGTTACTCGAACAAACGAACTCCTGGAACACCCAGCTAATTCGAGGGGGAGTGCAGTTCTCCTACCTAAAGGCTAATATACACTTCTTGCATCGCGGTTCGTCAGGTTCTGGTAATGACTTGTATCTAAGACTCGTAAGACGAAATGTCACACCTAATAGAAAGCGGTATGGCCATACTTAGTAGGTATGTTGCTTGTCGTGTGTTCGTACCATCGGCGCTGACTCGCCTTCTCTTTAGCTAGCGGTCTTGTGTCGACTTGCGCGCGCGCTGCTTGTTGCATGCCTGGCATGCCATTCCGTCGCCCTCGACGTCTCTTGGCACCTTTTGCTAGCCCAAATGATTTTTCGGTTCTATAATTCGACTTGATGCATTCATCTCGTCGATGCGCTCCTTCGTACAACTTCTATGGTGTTCTGCTGGTCCTCGTGCCGCCGTTTCGCCTTCCAGTCATCTAGTTCGTCCACCCTTCATACCTTTGCTCTGGGCCTTCGCCCTC
>JBBPLY010000144.1:11490-31702 GCA_038090035.1 Xerocomus nothofagi | reverse complement strand
TTGTTCACGTTTCAGAGGACAGTTGCTTAGCTGTGGATATACGAACATTCCTTCTTTTAGGTTTCTTTTACTCGCATCTGCGTTCCTTATATTGAATGTACCCAGTTTTATGCCACGATGCCCTACTGCTTCTAACTATTGACAATCTTATTACATATATTGCTCTGGGGAGTCAACAAGACGCATTTATGTCGTGGTGCCAACCTCGCGTGTGTACTGAACGTTTCAAACCAAAGTCTCGCACGTAAGTATTCTTAACCAAATTACTCAACTACAATGCAACAACGATAAGTCGTATCTTCAGCTCTTGTTGTTCACGTCCACTGCACCGAAAGGTCGGCAATGAATTAACTATCAACCCTAGGAAGAATCAGTACGGTCGATGAAGACGGTACATACAACTCCCAAAAGGACAAGAATCAAAGAACATAATCGGCCGCGACCTAGTCACGACAGCAAGCCTGTCCTCGAACGCTGACGGCGCATAGTCGAAGGTGATTAGGCAACCAAAACATTCCTCCCGACCCACGGCGAACTTAATCTCAGTGCTGACATGCGCAGATGACGTGGACCGGAGTTATCTGCCGTAGATGGTGTAGGGAGCCCGAGTTCGAAACGAGATGTGGACGTGGGGGACTGGACGTCCGAGAGGTGGGGGTTGACATTCATAGGTGCGCATCGGTCGGAACGTGCAATTTGTTGAGCATAGTCTGACTACTGGTAGTCGACCCGTCGGAGGGAGAACCGGGGAGATCGGGAGGCTGAGTGGAAGCGTTGGTGATGACGATGATATCGGAACCCTTCAAGTTCCTTTGGTTATTCAGCATACTCGGCAAGGAAACGAATCAAATGTTCAGAGCCCAAGTGCAAATGACGCTCAGCCTGAGGCTGCATGCGGGTGCAGATAGATCGACGGCCTTTGGTGGATTTGACGAAGTTGAGGCTGTCCGGATCGCTGACGGCACCATCTCCCCTTCAAGAATATCTCGCTCCATTTCGCCATTGGTCGATCCAATTTTTAATTCGTGCCTCGTCAAACTTTTCGACTCTTAGAATACTAGAATGTTCATCTGGCCCGGTAAGTCCTGCAGCAGAGCACGGCGGGTCTTGGTAAATGTTATGTGCTCCTGGCAGTTTCGAGTTTCGGTCCTCTAGAGCTCGATATATTTGATACGCTTGCACTTTCTTGATATCGCCTGATTGACTGATTCGGTGGGATTATGAATTGCACATCTCCGAAAAAATATAGAGAGTTCCTGTCAATGTTACTGTTGCGGGTGGTCGAGTTGATATAGAGTTGGTGTACCAACTGAAAGAGACCTAACTCACCGTAGACGTCCCCGCAGTTCGAGCTTGTCGCGAATTACCGGGGCTCGTCGGGAACGCGAACTACCCTTCGGGGATCGCCGAAACCCCAAACATCCGCTGAAACCGCCTGCCACCTAGCAAAATGTCGTGCGTGTGTTGCGTACCAGAGCCATATTCGATTACCGAGGCACCGAGGCAATAGCTCACTATGGCGTCGTCGCGATCATGGAAAAGACCCTCATGCACACTACAGGCCTTGTGGGCAGTCCTGGACCTACATCCAACCGCAATCCATGAATATTAGAAAGTACGACGAGGTCAGTTTTTCATGTTGGAACAATATCAAACATGCATAATAATACTAATACCGTACCGTCACTCGACCGCTCGACATTTTTCTATCCTGTCCCATGAGGCATCCAGGAATGCATTTGGCATGAAACGTCGTGGCTTTAAATGTTTCGCAGGCAAACTCCGAGTTCAAACGCATTTGTTAATGGCTTTTGGGACCTCAGGTGAGTTCAGATGTTTTCTGTGACATCAACCGCGGGATCGATATTCGCCGAATGTTGGAGCAAGGAAGCTTCCGAGGAAAGCACGCGCAAACTGTCGTTGATCGCGAGCTGCCGATGTATGCCATCTCCACAAACATCTCACTGCGAATTGACGTTTCAAATTCGCATCTATCGGGCCATCAATGCATCACTGACCAGATATCTGATCGGCCGAGTTCATTGTGCCACAGAAAATTTCAATCTAGCTCATTTCTCCGCCTTTGGCAATGATCTGACCTCTGGAGTATTATCCAAAACGCTTGAAAAATAGAGGTTTGCGTACGTGCACAAATTTTCATGCACGGAGAAGGTACATCATCGTCGCACAGAGGATCTAACTTGGATCTAAGGCATTCATGTACTCGCACCGTATCTAAGCGGCGTTCATCATTCCGATCGTTCATTTGGCAAGTAGCGATCGCTTAGAACCACGGCGAACCGATTCTGGCAGT
The DNA here is from genome assembly GCA_038090035.1 of Xerocomus nothofagi. Classification (NCBI taxonomy): domain Eukaryota; kingdom Fungi; phylum Basidiomycota; class Agaricomycetes; order Boletales; family Boletaceae; genus Xerocomus; species Xerocomus nothofagi. Next base: position 29,388 of record JBBPLY010000144.1, on the reverse strand, counting down.
CGACAAGAAGCCATTTCCCTGCTTCCGGCCCTAACGGGACTTTCGGATATTGACTGTCGCGGCAAATGTCCGATCTCTAGCGTTCGACTCCTTACCACAATTACCCATGCGCTGAGACTTCTCTATATGAAATCGGTAATAGACGGACGAGAGCTCTTGACTCGCAACCCCCAAGCCACCCAGGTGATTCCCCCCCCTCACGTAGGTGCATCGTCTGACTGTAGTCTCTCTGCTTGCAGACCTCCAGCACGATGGCTTCACCTACCTCCACTGCGCGCGTCCAAGCACTGTTAGATGAACCCCCAAAGCGGCTGTCGTCGACACACAGACTGGTTCTACTGTTGATGTTCTGTTTCGCGCAATTTTTGGATGCTTTCAATAACGCAGCGATCTTCCCCGCAATACCTACTCTCCAGAGTGCCATGGGTATTACACAGAGTCGATCCGCTTGGCTCGTCAGTGGGTTTCAACTCACGTTTGCTTCGTTTCTCTTGGTTGTATGTCTCGTTATCTTCTCACTCGCGACATGATCTGACCCGCCCTCAAAGAGTGGACGGATAAGCGATGTTTACAGTCCAAGTAAGTGAGTGCCAATGTTCCTCTAGACAGTTTACTCAGTAAGCGTTAGAAGAAGCCTTCATCGCAGGCATGGTTTTACTGGGAGTTCTTTCGATCTGTGCCGGCTTTGTGAACAACATGATATCGATCATTGTATTAAGAGCGCTCATGGGCATTGGTAAGGAAGAGGCTATGAGGCGCCGGGTGTGCTAACATAAGGCACAGCGTCTGCACTGTCAATACCTTCCGCTCTCTCACTCTTGGTGCATGTTTTCCCAGAACCTCTTGAACAGGCTCGTGCGATCGGTGTGTTCGGAGGCTGTGGCGCAGTTGCAGACGGTATGTCTTGGGCGAAGTTTTCCCGGCTTTGCAAACAACAGTATAACACATGCAGTGCTTGGGCTCTTCATCGGAGCCATCCTTGTCCAATATGCCTCGTATCACTGGATCTTCTGGTTTGTTGCGAGTGTCGCCATTTCAGTTGCCCTGGGATCTTTATTCGTAATCCCCCCGGATGTTGCAAAGTCTAAATATGAATCTGACACGCGCAACTTGAATGCCAAATGGCAGAACCTTGATCTGATCGGAATTTCAATTTTGACTGGTGTGCCTCATCTTCACGAAAGAGCCATCGTCGCGTACCATGCTAATATCGCACTGTCAGTTGCACTCATTCTCTTTATCTATGCGGTGACGTCCGGATCAAGAGATGGCTGGGCCACCCCAGGAGTCCTCGCTCCATTGTTTATTTCGTTATTGCTCATCGCTGGGTTCTTCTATTGGGAAACCCTGATCCCAACTGACATGGCGGCAATGTAAGTCGCTCCTTCTGTTAATCGTGTCCATGGGTTCATTGCTTTCTGTGGTAGACCCCCTCGTACGTGGTTCTACAAAAATTTCTCCGTTCTCTTTGGTTCGGCACTATTGCCATTCTTTTGGTGGAATTCAGTCTTCATGGTTTCCACGATGTTGTGGCAAGATGTTTTTCACTGGAGCACTGTCTCAACCGCAGTACACATGTAAGCGTCCACTCTGAAGCTACAACTAATCTTTTCAACAACTCAATAGGTTTCCGCTCGGCGTGGCTGCCTTGATAATGAGCTTCACGGGACCCCTGTCTAGAATTTTTAGCCCGAAATGGATCATCCTCACCGGTCTTTCTATGGTAGCTGTAGCCACCGTCCTACTTGCCGTAGGAGGTAGTCAGCCAGAGAATTACTGGCTTTACATTTTTCCCGCTTTCTCTCTTGGTAGCTCTGGCGTGATGTTGACGTATAGCCATACAAAGTAAGTGGGGCGTACTCCGATTCCCTGTGTCACGCCTGACGATTTTGGTTTCACAGCATCGCTATCTTCCAGGCTGCACCGGCACCCATGGCAGGTACAGTAGGCGCAATTTTCAACGGAGCCCTCCAATTTGGTTCCGCGGTTGGGCTTGCTGCGTTCAGCACGATCCAAACGTCCGTGGAGATTATCCATGGTGGCCCGAAAGAATACCATGGGCGTGCAGCCGCGTTCTGGTTTCTTCTAGGAACTGTGTTGATCGAAATTCTCTCCGTGTTCTACTTTTATCAGAGTGGAGCGGACCACGGATCGCAGACCAAATCTGATGAACACGATGACAATATCGCAGTTGGCATCTTGGGGGAGAAGTCTAGCAAAATTGACAAAACCAAGGACGGTGCGTTGGTGATAGAGGAGGCGCGCGTGCACCGACTATCGCTCGCATGGCCAGACTTGAACCGTAGCGATGGGACTTTGCAACACCCCAAAGTGACAGCATGAGCCTATAGAAACTATACGTCGCGTTTTCGCGCGACCCGGTAGACGTATCGTCCCCATGCTCTGCGATACCGAGGATGGCCATTTTATTTTCTCGTACACCTTCTGGTTACAAAGGGAGGCAAACAACAAAATGAGGTGACACTACCCTGGTGGAACGGGCTGATATAGAAAAAAAATAGAAGAGACTGATCTAGACATCCGCTGCACACTGATTCGTACCTCTTTTATAAATATTTCGTGTCGCTCACGCAGATCTGGATCTGTACTCTCATATGTACTAAACAACCAACTTTGGAACAGTGCATTAAATAGTTGTATGCATAGATGAAGAAAGTTTCGAATATTCACCTCGGCCGCGGCAGTATTACATTGATAACCCGTTGATATGGAAGACACAATAGCCGCAAAACGGCATTCAGAGCTTGAGCGGTACAAAGCGGAGCGGCGCAACTTGCAGTGTCTCTATCTCTCACGCCACGTAGGGACACGCTCGTCTCTGAACTTCACGCGGTTTCGCGTTCATCGGACAGTGTAATCTCGGACCACGCGTTTCTGCCGCATTTTCAGTAGCTGGGATACTTCCGGCGACCTGTTGCTCCGCGACTTGATCTATAAATTTTATTCCGACTTGGGGCTCGTCGGTGAGTCGGTTTGCTACTTCCTCATCCTCGGAAACCGATGAAACACTCCAACACCGTATCCTAGGCCGTGACTAGATCCGGCGTTACCGTTGTCGAGTTTGCAATAACAGTCAAACTCGGAAAGTGCCGCCGAACGTCGTCAGAAGCTAAGCGCCACAACATATGGTGTATGACTTTGCATGGTATGTACTAGGGTTTCTTCGTTAAACGTGCTTGTATGCTCAGAGATATGGCGTTAGATTAGCACATTTATTCCCGCGCGATTTACTTACTATTCCAGCGCGATTTACTCACTATTCCCGCGCGCGATTTATTTTCTATGCTTGTGCGATTTAATTCTATCGGCCAGTGGGATTTATTTAATATCCCCGCGCGATTTACTACTCTTGCATGGTTTATTACTTTTTAATGAACAGAATACTTCCATCCAGCATGATTTCTGGGCTGCGCTCGAGCTGTCACCCAATTTGGCAAGACATAGATGGCCAGGGACACAACGTGACAGCGCATGGCGCTGACCAAGGTGCCATGGGACATCCAGGAGGCAGCGCTATGCAGCACATTGGCGAGACAAAGTCACCAAGTCGAGTTAGAGCACCAGGAGACCTAGAGGGCGAGCAGGTCATGCCAGACAATGACAAAGACGATCCAGATGGCAAAACCATCGGCGAGAGCATCACAACCGCACCATGCAACGGCACAAGCATGTCGCTCGAGGGGGAGCGAGGTGGTCAGTATATGACCAGTCGCGCTGTGCCAGCAGGTGGCGATGGACAGAAGGTGAAGGGCAGTACACCTGACGTACCTAGTCAAACCCCGGTTGACTGCGATGAGCCGACGCAGAGGAAGCGCACAATGCGTACTGCACAGGGAGGGCAAGTCAGAGTCGACGACGATAAGTGTGAGTGCATGGAACGTGTCGCACGAACCCGCAGATGCTGGACTTGACGGAGAGGTCGGTGGTGCACGCCGACATGTGCTAGACGAGGTGAAGAACTCGACGACGCTCAACGACACGTCAATTGAGGGCAAGAGATTTGGTGCAAGGGCGCATGGACGATCGGCGGAAGTCGAAGGAAATTGTCAGCGCACGTTAGCAATGATCAGCGATGCACCTCGAAGCCCACAGATACCACCAGAGCCACCAGACAAAGTCGCGCGAGGCGAGAACGAACCCCCGAGCAGTGTCAAGCTCGAGGGGGTGAGTTTGTGTGCGAGCTGCGACAGTGCTCATGCCAGCGATGAGATAGCGACCCCAAGACCACGACAGGATGTTGAGGATGCCATGGAAGTGTCAATGAAACCTAGAGACAGGTTAGAACGTCAGCACAAAGGTTCAGAGCGGAGGTCTAGGAGTAGCTCACCTAGACGAGCTCTGGAGCTAGGCGACCCGGATGGCAAGACGGCCGTAACAGGCATTTACACTAGCATCAGGGAGAGTCCTAAGGACGTAATGAAGCTACATAACACGTTAGAACGGGCGCGCGAAAGGTCAGAGCAGTGGGGTAGTGTAAACTCACATGCAGGAGCTCAGGACGAGCCACAGGACCCAGGCGGCGAAACGGCGATACAAGACTGTACCCAGAGCCACCAGGGACATACCAGGAGCGACGGAAAGCAGCGCGTCGTCGAAACGAGCACACTGTATCGCGATAGAGGTCCAGGGGGTCAACCAGACCAGCAGGAGGCATTGAGTGCCGATTGGAGCTGCGAGAACGTTGGCGACGACGTTTTGATGCACGGAGAATGTCCTAGGAGCTTTATTAACAAGCGCATCGATGGAACGAACTCACCAACTCGAGTTAGATGGCCAGGAGGCCACTGGCCGCCGGCAGTTGGGTGAGAAGGTCCATGGCGACGTACACGAAACGGGACATGACGCAAACACACACAGCACTTACCAGGGTGCCATAGGACCTACCAGGAGCGGCGGTACGCTGCAGATTGGCGAGACGAAGTCGCCAGATCGAATTAGAGGGCCATGAGGCCATTTGGGCAAGCTAGTCGAGTCGGACGACGATGAAGGTGTTCCGGGACGTGAAAACGTTGTCTACAGCGACCAAATGGATGGGATAGGCGAAGGTTACAATGGCGTAACGAGCGGTGCGCGCAAAGACTCGAAACGAGTCAATACGAGACTACTAAGTAGCTGTAAAGCGAGCGGGTCAGTAGCGGCAGTGCAAGCGCTCAATGGACGACATACCTAGGCCATCAAAACCATCAGGGAAGCAGGCCCGATGACATACCGGTGTCGTCAACCCACCGCGTCGACGCCGGAGGGCCATGGTATTTCACTAATCGACAGCGCGATTCAACACACTACTTCATTTGTTTGGCAGTTATTCAGTCGGAAATCGGATAATTCCGGTAAGACAGGGGTTGCGCTTTCTCACGAATTATGAGTTCGGTAGAAACCCTGTCAAGCAAGGTGATTTTCGGACGTCGTACTGTACTCTTCTTACCTTAGTGACCACCAATCAAGTATTCTACACCATAGAAATAAATCGCGCAAGCATAGAAAATAAATCGCGCGGGAATAAATGTGCTAATCTAACGCCATACAGAGATGCATGCATCACGTGACATTGAATGAATCCGAACGTTACGAAGCCCGTTCAAGAAGCTTAAGACCATGTGGCAAGGCAATACCGTGACAGCTAGTTACCATTTCGAATGCTTCCTTGAGCAACCACTGCAGCACGGCCACTACAGGATGGGTAAATTCTACGACGACATTCCTGAATCCCATTTCGAATGGATCAAGAAACAAAACATGTTCTGGGTTGCCACCGCCCCACTCAGTGCACATGGCCACATCAACGTTTCACCCAAAGGGACAGCCGACTGTTTCCACTTGGTCGACTCAAAGCAGGTCTGGTATGAGGAGCGGTAATGTGCACCCAATTTATGGCCGATCCAGTCCTATCGACTCCAACCACCGTGACATCGATGGTGTTTACTGGCAGGTGTTGAGACCATCTCCCATGTTCGAGAAAATGGCAGGATAACGATCATGTTTTGTTCTTTCGAGGGTTCCCCCAGGATTCTGAGGCTCTTCGGGGTCGGTATGTGCTTTGATCATGTTTCATTCCGAGTCTGGCGACTAGCTATTTAATATCCCTACTACAGTAAGACGGTCTCCCGACTTACAGGCACTGTGCATGAATATGGCTCGCCCGAGTACAATAGGCTTGTTCCCGCAACATCCCGAAAGCCAGGATGCCAATCTGCCAACGTCATCGACGTCTATCAAGTAGGGACGGTGCGTAACCGTTCATTCTACCCATTGGGATTATAATACACGCTCTGACGGTCGATCCCTTCTCTAGTCGTGCGGTTGGGCAGTCCCGTTGTATGAATTTGTCATGCACCGCACCCAGCTCCTCCGGGTCTCCGACAAGATTGAAAAGGTGGACAGGATGCTGGTTTCTTCGCGCGACCTACAGCATCAGCATGCGGATTGGGAGCATAATATCTCCTGCAACACAGAAAGTGGAGACGACAAAAAGAAAGACTTGAGGCCTTAGCTTTCAGTTCGCACGTCTGGCTCCTCAAGAACATGAAATCTTTGGATGGTCTTCTAGGCCTGCTCACTGGCCCGGACGCCATTCTTAGCATGGCACCATTGGGTGCATAATTCGCTGATCAGTTTAGTACATGGCGGTGTTCGACACCGCGATTTTATGTTCGCCGATGTCCAATTATCTGATTTCGATCCTTGCTCGACGTATTCATGATCAAACTGTCATGCTGTACGTTCCCCCTCGTCTCTCAGTGAATTGGTGACGCAGTTCGAGTGTTTTTGTTCGTGATGATCTCGAGCTCATCGTCTGCTCGTTCCTTTTCGGGAGAGGTTACGTCGTTTGCGGGACTCGCTGTATTTCCGTTTGAGATACAGTTTTTTTTCGTACCCTTGCTCGTATGTGGTCTGTTTCGCCTTTGGTACATTTCAAACCTCCCAGGTGCACGAGGTGGATTGGGAATATGATCGGATTTGTAGGAATGAGTCATCAGTCTCTTCCCATATGTGCGATGTATGATCCACCATACAAATGACTCACAATGACAATGCTAGCTGTCGGTGCGAACGTCGTGCGGACGACTGTCACGAAATGTGGATGTTCCCTGCCAGTGGAGCGGAGATGGGAGACGATAGTCCTGACTCCTGAATTCTGTGCAGTATGCCAATGTTCATATTGTTGCGAGTCAGAGGATTGCGCGCATATTATGTTGTACAGCTCCACGAGCGTCGACTGCGAAGAGTGTTTGAGGGGAAAGGATTAAACGTAAATCTGCTTACAAGCGAACCTATACAACCACCGAATGTCCACGGGTCCCTGATAGACCGCCTTAACCTCTCCATGGCCGTGCGCAAGTGGGGATATTTCACCAAAGGTACTAGTCTCCTTAACCCCACGGGAGCTCTTATCTAGGGTAACCGAATGACAAAGGTCACCTTGAACTCTTGAGCGACCGAAACACGACGGTATCGCTCCTACTACACCATGGGTCAGTTCTACGACGACATTCCTGAATCCCATTTCGAATGGATCAAGAAACAAAACATGTTCTGGGTTGCCACCGCCCCACTCAGTGCACATGGCCACATCAACGTTTCACCCAAAGGGACAGCCGACTGTTTCCACTTGGTCGACTCAAAGCAGGTCTGGTATGAGGACCTCACCGGGAGCGGTAATGTGCACCCAATTTATGGCCGATCTGGTCTTATCGACTCCAATCATTGTAACGATGGTGTTTACTGGCAGGCATCGAGACCATCTCCCATGTTCGAGAAAATGGCAGGATAACGATCATGTTTTGCGCTTTCGATGGTCCCCCCAGGATTCTGAGGCTCTTCGGTGTCGGTATGTGTCTTGATCCTGTTGCATTCCGGCGACCAGCCATTTCACCCTATCCGTGCTAAGACGGTTTTCCGACCTACAGGTACTGTACACGAATATGGCTCCCCCGAGTACAATAGGCTCATCCCCGCAACATCTCGCAAGCCAGGATCCCGATCTGCCATCGTCATCGACGTCTATCAAGTAGGGACGGTGCGTAACCACTCGCTCTGTCCATCGGAGACTATAATACACGTTCTGACAGTCGGTTTCTTGTCTAGTCGTGCGGTTGGGCAGTCCCGTTGTACGACTTTGTCATGCACCGCACGCAACATCCCCGGTTCTCCGACAAGGTTGAAAAGGTGGACAGGATGCTGATTGCTTCGCGCAACCGTCAGGACCAGCATACTGACGGAGAACACGATCTTTCCCCCGACACAGAAAATGGCGTCGAGAAAAAGAAAGGGTCAGAGCCTCAACTCTCGCTCCGCGCGTATTGGCTCCTTGAGAACAAGAACTCTTTGGATGGTCTTCCAGGCCTGCTCACTGGCCCGGACGCCATTTTTAGCATGGCCCCACAGAGCCATTTTGATAAAGATACTCCTCGACCAACGTTGCGTCGCAACACGGGGGCTACTACCAACACAACCCGAGGCACCATGTGGTTTGCATGGGGACTTCTCTTGGGCGCCCTTATCATGTTTACAGTCAATAAACTTATGGAAGGCTTGAAGGGGTGAAAGACTCAGAGACTCATGCCAGGTCCTTGTGGTATCCGCTAAAACGAAAGCTGTATTGAGTTATTTTCATTCTATGTAGGGCTGAAGCAAAAGTTCGTGTTCGTCTCGTCTTGGTCTCTGCAGTTGCCAGTGCGGCAAGTCACGTCGTAATGGCACCGCCAGAGGATCTTATCGCCGTTAACACTATCGGTAAATCCCGGCCTTGATCCGTGCGTGCATACTCAGCACCAGGTAAGTAACCCGTCTTATTGGAAGCACCGCAAGAAAGTCGTGCACGTCTGTCGTGCCCTCGCATTACCCCATGTTACCACTCAACGTGACTACACACACTACACGTCCTTTGCTGGGAGTGTGCAACTTCATCAGCAGGTATATAGCTAGTCTAGTCAATTAGTTTTCGCGTCCTTGTCCCTTCTTTCCTTCCTCCCGTCCGTTCGTTCACGACAAATACGTGTGGTACATTCGCTCAGACCAAACGCGAGATGATCGCGTCTTCCGTCATGACGAGCCCCACAACTTCTCCGCCTGTAGGAACTCCGGAAGTCCGCACAAGGAACAGAAGAAGCTAGGTATCGGGGTGAAGACAGGTCAACCGACCCCTAGGTTGCTCGTGGGTCTGACGTTTATGTGCATTAAAACATTATATATCGTCAGTTCGTGAGTTACACGTTATATACATATGCGCGTACATTGTCCATGGGAGAGAAAACAAGATAATAGAAAAGAGAAAAAGGTAACGTCCTTGTGAACGTAGCCATGCAGGCAAGAAACGGATTGTAAAAGAAAAAGAAAAAAATATCACAAAAAAAACAACACAAGACGATGTAGCATACCGCCAGGATGCCATCTACAAGTTTAACTTGGAGCCGGCTATGTGAAAAAAAAAAGAAAAGCCATGTCACCGTCAAGTAAGAACGTGCGTGCAAGAAAAAAAAAGCGTCCTACTGAGCGTGCACAAAACCCTACGGAGATGCCAACGATTAGCTAGCGGACGCAGGTGACACAACGGCCGGCGCCGGTATCACCTCCAACAATGCACGCAGCTCCCGGATACATGTGTGACACCGCACATGCACCTCCTTGGCGTTCTCTAACAGCGGCTTGATGTTCTCCGGCGTCATCGACAGTTTGATCTCGGGAAGCCCGTGCGGATCGTCGAGCGGTTGCGGCGGCACACTCCGCACGGACCCCGTCCGACTACTCCCCGGTATGTGTTGCCCGCTCGAAAGCGGTCGATGTGGACTCGTCCGGGGCAGCGACACACGGTTCTTGGCCTTGCCCTCCAACGACGGGACTTGTCGTTCCCCATCCTCTACCTCTTCCACGTTTGACAGACGCGTCGATCGCATTAGCCGGATGGATCGTGGAGACGCCTCCGCCTCCAACCGCACTGCTTGCGCTGTCTCTTGGCACCGGCGTGGCGTCAACGGTCGCCGTGTCAATCCGATAGGATGCCCCGGTGGATGCTCTGAAAGGAACGGAGACATAGTTCCTTTGCGTCCTTTGATGGTCGTCGTGCCTTCGACCCCCAACGTCCGCGCTGCACTGTCCAGATCGACCGCTGTGTCTATCCGATCCCAATCCTCTTCGTCCCCCGTCATGTTACTCCCCCGACTTGCACTCCGTACATCGCTTCGGCTGTCTTGCGATGACTCCCCTACGGAAGACGACGCACCACCCTTGTTCTTCTGTCCTAGCCTGAAAATCGACGCGAGCGAAGGTCGTCGAGGAGATGACTTATGGTTCAAGGGCGGCGGCCCACCATATGGTGAATTAACGGGCGTGTCCTTCGTAGACCATACCGAATCAGATCCAGTACTCGGCTTCGGTGCTCCGTGTGCCCCACTCGCTCCAAGCTGTCCATGCGGATAATGATGCGAATAACCCGAGGACTCGGTGCTGAGCGAGGCAGTAGAGAGGACAGACGGAATAGCGGACGTAGGCGAAGTGACGATCTGTTCCGAATGATTCCGCTTCAGCATTCTCAACATGTCTCTCAACCCACTCAACCCCATCCTTCCGCCATGTCGCTTCTTCTTCGCACCTTCCCCATGATCAGCACCTCGAGACCCGGAATCTTCAGAAGGAAGCGTAACCGTGCTACTCATCGCATCGCCCCATCGCCAATGTCGGTTCACATTCTCTTCGTGTGAAGGAACGCCGTCAGGGGGGACCTCGCCACTACTGAGCATATCCCGAAGGAGGACCAGCTGTCGTTGACTAAGATCATGCCGGCCTGTCGACGCGCGCCATGAGGCGTTGAGAGGACCGGCCGTCGACGTTGATGTCGACGTCGTAGCGCTATTTATCAAAGTCACTGAAGGTGGTTTTGACTCTTCCCCTGAAAGCGTCACGGCTCTCTCGCGGCTATTTCGATGGTCGAGCTCCGTCCGTATTAACATAGTTGGCGCTGACAGGCTTGAAGACGGTCCAGACGTCGGAGGAGAAGTTGCAGAAGACGCGCCTCCACCGAGTTCGATCAGCAGCTCCGCACATTCCCATGATATTTTATACTTGACAGTGATAGCACGAAGAATAGCAGCGATTTGTTTGTGTTCCGCAAACGAATTTGAGGTATTTGACGAAGTGTTGGTCGGTGGAGAAGTATTGGATCGTAGCCGAGAACCCGGACGGACAAAACTGAAGACGTTGGGCGACGTAGCACGAGGTGGAGGAGTACTCTCAAGAAAGGTCTGAACTTCCGCAAGCAGGTGATAGTAGCTTGATTGCAGCTCCTTGAGTCCTATGAGTGTCAATATTCAGTATCGCACCACTCCTATAGGGTGGAACGCGGAGAAGTACTCACTGTCGACACTAGTTGCAAAGTCTCGAACCATCCCCAAATCCCTCTTCAGTCCTATCTGCGCCTGACTGATCCTTGCAGGGATCTTCAGATCACCCAATGAATTTCGTCTCGGCACAGACACCGTCGACGAGGATGGATTGGGTCCTTGCGTTGTGCGACCCAACGATGCTGACTGAGGTGACGACGGCGTTTTGGGTGTTGCTTTATTCGACGGCACCGGGGACGAGGAAGCGATTGGGGTCATGGTGATGGAGGCTGGCGCGCTTGTCGAGGGTATCATAGGCTCGGTCTCAACAATCAGAGGTATCGAATGGACTGTTGACATCCCATTGATTGCCCGTGGTGGCGATGGAGGATGTAGTTCGATTGGGGGTAACAAATCGGGTGTATGGGCTTGTGGCGGCGTCTGCATCCTGGCTTCTCCACCTGCGTCGTGCTCTTGAGCCGAGCCATCGCCCGCACCACCTTGAACTGGAGCTGCAGGGGCGGGAGGCACATAAGCAATATCAGCAGAGGATTTCTTCCGGTGTTTTTTCCCGCCTACAAGGCTGATCTTGCGTACGCTGCCCATAAAGCTCCTCGAACCTTCCTGCAGAGGAAGCGGAGGTATTGGCGGAAGATCTTCTGCGCTCTCCGTAGGAGTAGGTGTCGAGAATATCCTCGAGGAAGATGCTCGACCGACGGAAGACCCATATGACGCGTGTCTGGTACCGATAGAAGCGAATCTGTTGCTCCCCGTGCCGATCGCCAGAGTAGCTCCACTGGGCACCTGCATCGACGTCGGTCGTCTGCTAGGCCCAAGTGATGGCTTCCCCAGCCCCACCACGCCCGACACGGAAGACGACCCATCACCGGTTAGCTCCCCACTACTCGAGTACTCGAGCGGTACACCACTCGCTTTCCGCTTCGACAGCTTCCCGTTCTTGCTCGGCGTCGCAGGCACCTGTCCGCTTCTCTCGCTCCCACTCATCCCATCTCCGGGTCTCAATCGCGCCTGATCTAGGCTCTTCCCGTGCTTGAGTTCAGCGTGTCCCGGCGACGGAGACCCAGCCCCATAATGGGCGCCGCCAGGACGAAAAAACCAGGTAGAGCGCGTTTCACCGGCATTGTTGGAGTTGCGATTCCGGGAAGGCGTCTGCGCCTGCGTTTGTTCATGGGAACTCGGGGGCCGAGGTGTGATTTCATCTTGTATATTACTTCCACTCGACGTGCCAAGTTCCTGCATCATCACCTCCGCAGGACCTGTGCTGGCTCTCTTCCTTCGGACGCCCCATTTCTTGACAGAGCCGATGCGTGATAAGAGGGGTGATTTGAACCCTTCACTTCGAGGGGTAGCTTCCATCGAGGAAGTGGGCATCATCGGCACTATGGGTGGAGAGGATGCTCTCTCTCTTTCGGGGGTTGAAGGGGGCAACGGTGGGGGTGACGAATCGTGCTGTTCTTCAATGAGTTCAAAGACGTTGTTATCCATATGTGGTGGTCGCGATTTTTTACGGAGACGCCGCCGTTCACGTTGGGTAGGTGGAGAGGGAGGAAGCATAGCGAGCGATGAAGCGGCACCTGACAGAACGAGATGTGATGTGGAATTAAAGTATCCAATTGAATTCCGCCCCGACGTCGTTGGTATTGAAAACACGGACACCGTAGGCGAACGGGGAAAAGGTTCAATGGGCGAAGGGGAGAATGTATGCGGAAGAGCAGGTACAGGTGGATGTTGTGAATGGTGCGAGCTCGCATGTGAATGTGAATTCGAGGAGCCACCACGAAGCATGGGTGCCGTTCGCGAACGTGCAGTGACAGTCTTGTCTTCTTCCTTGTCCTCCGAGAACCCGAGATCAGCATCATCCTCTTCATCGGAAGTATCGGCATATGCCTCTCGACGCGTACGCTTCGTCATGGGAGTGTTGTCGTTGTCACTCTTGCTGGGCGACGTGGAGCTGGTTGGACCCATAGGGTCGTCAAAATCGTCATCCCAGTTTTCAGGCTCGGCGGAAGGTTTTGGACGCGGTGGTGTGTGATATGAATGACGAGTTCGGAGGGAATGGACGGGATGGTGGTATTGAAATGCATGATGAGAGACTCGGTGAGCATGAGTACGTCGACTAGGAGGGGAGTCGGCCTTGTCCTCGAAATCATCGTCCCAGTTTTCAGCTTGTGTCTGTGTACCCTTCGTTGGTGTAGAAGGACCAGGTTCAGCCCAGTTGTCGAGCCTGCTGCCAGTACGACCTGCTCGGCTGCTTCCCGCTACCGGCGCCTTGTGCGATGGTTGCTTGGGACCATCATCTGCGTCCCAGTCCTCTGAGATGTGGGTGGAGGCGACAGACAGACGGGGAGGACTGATAGGTAGTTCCGGTTTTCTGGTGTCTTTGGATTTTGAATTGTTGTTCGAGTTGCCCTGACTGAACTCGAAGTCGTCGTCCCAGTTCTCTGAAGGGACTGTTGGTCATCAGATAATACAACGGCGGGTGTATCGACCACGTCGAGTGTTTGGACGCAACCAACAAGTCGAGTTCGTCAGCAAGTGCCTACCACGCGACGAGCTGACGCGCGACATACCTAACGTCTGAGTAGTCATTGCAGAGGACGACGACTGGCTGCGACACGTTGAGCTCGTCGCACCCGCCGACGATGAAATCAACAGACTCTCGGTCGTCGTCGTCAATGTTTTGGCGTACCGGGACGTATATGCGTGACAAGGAAGCTGTTTGCCCGTGTTGGTCCCCTGCCCTGGCAGAGTTTCGACTCGTTCCATTCCTTCCATCGGTACAAATACAACCCAGTCCAAGTAAAAATACACATAAACTAGCGTTTAGGATGCCCTATCAACCAAGCAAGAAGGAAGGGATGCAGTCTTCAAGTTTGTCCCATCGCGACTTATGAGCGAGATATATCCACCGATCGAATAAAAGAGTATTGAATTAGTCATCTTGTTGTATTCTTCCGTCTAACGTTGGAGATTCAACCGTGTCCGTAGGCTGGATGTCGCAGAGCGTGGCATGCCAGCGGTGGGTGAGAGCGGGTGTACGGAGAACCCGAACCACGGACGAGCGGATCCTTGTGGGATGCACTATACTGGAAGAACTGGTTTGCGGGCTGTAAAGGGCTCCGAGATGGTTGAGCGAGACGCGATACACGGATGGTGTCTTGGGGGCCGAACGGGGTCATGTCTGTGTGGGAAGAGTATGGAAGGGGACTTGGTGGAGGACATCGTTGAGAATGATGGTGAGCGAACGTCGGAGAATGGGCGGGAGTGCGCATGTCGTGCTCGTCTATTTCTGTGGAGGTGAGTTTGGGCGTTGGCTCTTCGACGGCCTAGTGTGGTGATAAGTGGCAGGGAGTGGCGTAGGCTGGAGACGTACCCAAGGATTGGTAACGAGCGGGACGGGATTGCGAGACCACGACAGGCCATCGAGATCGCTGAACTCGGTTTTGACGGACTCGAAGGAGAGCAAGAGCGCCCGGTTGAGGTCCTGTGCAAGGTCGCGTGAGCAGGATGGGGTGAGCGGTGTCGCCGATCCCCACCTCTGGCATGACGAGGGCCTCTTGTTCCCACTGGAGCTGTTCGAGCTCCAGCTGTCTCAGTCTTTCCATCCGAAGCTTGCTTCTGTCGGTGGTGAGCGAGGACTGCATCTGACGAGGGAGTACCCGTAAACCAGCCGGGAATGTGGCAGAGTCCACAGCGCACAAACGAGAATGGAGACTGGCGGAGTTTTCCGATCGCAATCCAGACGACCTCCTCACCTATTCACAATCAGACCACCTCACCGTCGCCAACGTCGACCACGACAGCCCGCACGTCGTACCGCTACTCCTCCTCCTCGTCCTCCACAACGAGCGCGCATCGTCGACAGCACGTCACATTACGCGTGACATCACACATGTGACGCAACGCGACCAAACTCCGCTTCAAAAACGAACCCAACGCGTCTCGTTTCAACGCGTCTCTCTCTCTCGCTCGTCCAACCATGCTCGAGGCCAAGCTGGAGGAAGCAGCCCTTTTGAAGCGCTTGTTGGACTGTGCGCCCTCATCTCAAACCAAGGTGCTGCCATGCTAACTTCGTCCTTGTTCAGCCATCAAAGAGCTTGTCACCGATGCCAACTTCGAATGTAATGAGGAAGGAATCGTACGTTTCTACCGTCGAAGCACCAGGTCTCATCGTTGATCGTTGTACCGCAGAACCTTCAGGCCATGGACAACTCCCACGTCGCACTCGTCGCCGTCAACCTCGAGGCATCAGGCTTCAAAAAGTACCGCTGTGATCGTCCCATGCCCCTAGGCGTCAACTTGAACTCCCTCACCAAAGTGCTTAAATGCGCAAAAGATGACGATACCTGCGTAATCAAAGCCTCAGACGATGCCGATGTACTGAACCTCGTGTACGAAGCAAAGAGTACATATCCGTATTTATCTCTCCATCTCGTTGCATCACTCACGCGTCGGGTCTCGTTTCATAGATTCAGACAGAATCGCAGAATACGACATGAAACTCATGGACATTGATTCTGAAAACCTTGGTATCCCCGACACAGAGTATGATGCACGCGTCACAATGCCCTCGAGTGAATTCTCCCGCATAGTCCGAGATCTTTCTCTCCTCGGCGAGTCCGTTCGTATCGAAGTATCCAAGGAAGGCGTACGATTTGCCAGCGATGGCGAGGCGGCTAATGGAAGTGTATTGTTGAGGCAGACCGACGCCGCCAAAGAAGTGTATGAAAACTACGCCAAGGACGATGGCGAGGTCAAGGAAGAGGGGGATGACGACGAAGAGGAAGATAAACCCAAGAAGAAGATAAAAAAGGAAAAGGTCAAGAAGGAACAGAAAGATGGGGACGTTGAAATGAATGGTGACGATGACGACGAGGGGGAATTCAAAGCTAAATCAGACGACGAAGGCGAGGAGGAACAAGAAGAGGACGATGACGAGGAGAAGCCCAAAAACAAAAAGCGCAAAAAGGCTCCGTCAAAAGTGAGCTACCGTTCCTACACGTTCATCGTGTGATTTACCTTGTCCCTTGTAGCGTAGCCAGCCATCGAAGAAGCCCAAGAAGTCGGATGAAGTACCCTCAGATGGTGGCGTGTACATCGAGATGAATCAACATGTCTCTCTGACATTTAGCTTGAAATACCTCGTTAATTTCTCCAAGAGCTCAACGCTGTCAAGTACGGTACAGCTTATGATGAGCAACGATGTTCCTCTTCTCGTGAGTAGCCCATTGACTCAGCGTTGACCGAATGCTTGTTCACCTCCCATCTAGGTTTCGTACAAGTTCGGACAAGGGGTCATAAAATACTACCTGGCGCCAAAGATCGGAGAGGAATGAATTGGTGGGGTATTGTCAGGTATCGTTATCTCACTATATACGTCGACTCGACACTTTCTTGTATCCACACGCAATGTGCAATTCCCTTAATTTTTTTTTCTTGTGGATTGCAGACCAGCAGATCGTATATGCATGAGAGATAACTAGAAAGCGATGATTATTTACAGCTAAGACAATCAGATATACGTGGAAATGCAACGGACACGTGGACACAGATGGAAAAGACAGCACGCATCCCCAGCGAATACAAAACCAAGCCCTCAACCTCGAATGAATCAATCCTCCAGCTCGTCCACGTCGATATCCGCATCCACGTCCGTGTCCTCGCCGTCCTCGATCGTGTCCCCATTCCCGTCCTCGACTTCCCGGTCAATTTCCCCCGTCGACCCCATCGCACCCTCGTCTTGGAGTCCAAACCACATCGGAATCAAACCCCACACCTCCTCCCGCGCGCGTCCTACCTCTCCCTTCCACTCCCGCTTGCACACCCCACACATCCTCAACCCGCACGTCCGCACGCCATCCGAAAAGTCCTTGCGCTCGAGCATCTCCACCGCCTGCACCAGCGTAAACAGCGGATCCGCGTCCCTCCCACACGCGATCCCGCCGACGCTCCGCAGCACGTTGAGATGGATGAAATAAAACGACTCGGTGCAGTGTGCGGATTTGGACGATGCCGCACCCAGGCCAGAGGAACCGGCGCTGTGAGTAGTCCTTGTGGAGTAGAGACACGCGGCCGAAGGACGATGTTCGAGCGCGCGTGCGAGGAACGTCGAGATGTAGAGCTGGGCGAGCTCGCGTCCTCGAAACGTCCGTACGAGACTGTCGTGCGAGAGTTGAATCATCGGCAGTTTCCCATCTCCCTGCGTTGTTGTTGTTTGTGTCCGCGTCTGTGATTCGGCCCCGTCCAGAGTCGGAGAGTGCAGTTTTCGCGCAGCTCTTTCTTCGGTCGAATGCAGGACGCACGAATCCGGGGCCGCAAACGCGGGTGGGAGTGAGCGTGTGCCGGAGAATATCCTGCTCGGTCCGTAGCGCGAAAGATCGTAGAAGGCACTGGGGAGAACTTCGGGTATGCCGAGCTCGAGGGCGAGGTTGATGACAAGAACCGGGTGGGCGTATGCGTCGCGGGGTGTGTATCGACCACTGGCGTCCGTCGCTGCTGCCTCTCGTCTGTCCCAGTCTGCGAGCGTGGTAGGCCAGTCGTA
>JBBPLY010000144.1:0-11392 GCA_038090035.1 Xerocomus nothofagi | reverse complement strand
TTGGTCGCACACGGATGTGCCTTGCTTCGACAGTTCGACACCTTCCTGTCCCACCAGGAACATATCCATGAACACCTCGGAATGCCGTTCAAGCTGACCCCGGTGAACTTTGAATGCGGCCGACCCAGCGACAAGGACGATGTTCCCGTCGGAAAACCAGATGTCGGAGCGGATGAGAGCCTTGGGGGCATTCGGGGAGGGAAGGAGGCGCCTCGTATCAGGGAGCGTCCGCATCGCTGGCAGGGAGAGGTAGGCGAGAGAGGGATGAGAGTAGAAATGGACAGAGTGTGGATAGGCGAGGGTGGCTGACTCGAAGAGACTGCTCTCAGCCAGCTATAAGACATTCCTGCTGGTATGATTCAGGCCGTCAGTCCAAATCGATATCCAACGTTTCAATGGGGCCGACGGACTGAGCATGTCTTACTCGGAGTCACCCTATTCGATCTCTATCACACATTGTTTGGAATCATGTGGGACGTACCGATCATCCAGTCATGACCATAATAGTAGTAGCACCTTGTTTCGTTCTTGCACGGCGTTCATAAACGGGTGTATGCATCAACGGTACAGTACACCATCAGTCTGCATCTCTGCATGTCCGTAACAGTAAGCAGAGATCCATGGACAAAGTACATCGGCCTCACAAGTGTCTCATGACCCTGCATTCTGACTATCCTTGTCCATACGGATTTTCTCCACGTACACAAAGGTGAGAATGATGAGGTCGAGCATATGCTCTGCGTCTGGATCGACCTCTAGATGAGGCTTTCGTTTGGGACCAACTACTCCCAGTGTACCTCTGTGGTATCGAGCGACCTCTGCCCGCGACTCGTCGTCTCGTGAGAGCTGCGTTAGGCAGTAACTCGGCACCAGAGCAGGTGTCTGATGGCTGCGTAGTACTCACCACGACTGCGTTTAATACCATGTCCCACCGGTACGGGCAACCATCCGGTCCAGTAAACGTGCGCTTCCTGTCCAACGATGAGTCCGAAAAGAAAATCAATCAAGAGTGATCCAGAACCGTCCAAGTATCCCATGGGCGGGAAGAAACTTGTTGGATTGCATGCCTTGCCCGTCGAGGCGAAACGTCGACGGCCCAATCAAGCGCCATTCGATTTGTCCGATCGCGTCGAATTGGTCGCGCATGTCCATGGGGTCGTCGTTTGGCTTGACTTTGTAGATCGTCGTCGTCCCCATAGTACCGAGATTGTGTGGATGGGTCGTTTTGTACAACACTTGCCCGCTTTCGCCGTGAGTGAAGATGGCGTTGCGCACGAATTCGGTAGAGAGTGTGAGCTGCATCGCGGTCGACTCCTAAAGAGATGTGGCATCTTGTTCCCAGACGATGTCGGTCGAGCAACCTCCTGGTGCGTTCGCTGCTTCTGGCGAAGAGGCGATAACGCGCTCTATCGACATCACATCCTCCGTGTCTGCCCAGCGCCCAGAGTCCTCGAGTGTCGTCGAATTTTACGAGATCGAACGGACGGCAGAGATCATCCTCAAGGGTGATTACAAGAGGGTCAGATCGACCATCTTCCGAACACTTCATCGTCGCTGAACGGTTGTACAGGTGGCACTTCAGTTCCCAGACGAGCTCTTACATGACGCTGTTCCTGTCTATCGCTCGCTCAAGCGGAGCGTGGGCAGCCCACACGACTTGTATGTTTTAGCAGACACATCCTACGGCAAGTGAGACACGTCCCGTTTTGCGACAAGCTCCACGCTCAAACGTGCACGCAAACATAGTTGCTGCGTCGATGAGGTCGCTGCACAGCACGTCGATGCTGACTTGATGGTTCACTATGGTCATGCGTGCATGAGCAAGTAGGTTCTACTCCCCATCCCTTCCATTCAGCGATAAACTTGAATAGAACGTCCAGGCTACCCGTCCTCTACGTCTTTGGCCGCAAACCGATCGATGTCGAGGACTGCATCCAGGAGCTCAGCAAGATCCTCACGAACATCGCTAACGCGGGTGAGGTCGTGACAGAGTCTGTTCTTGTTCGACACGACGTTGGGTATACGTACCGATTGGGTGAGTTTCAAGCTACTCTCGGTGCTGTCCTGCGGTGTGCAATTCAGTTTATATAGGGGAGGTCGTGAGTCGACTTCGAGGCAAAACTAAATTATCCATATCGTATCATGAAATACCGACCTGGGTCGACCCAGCGCCCGTGTCGCAAAGTTCAAAGCCTGACAACGAAGCCAAAGCATCTACATCGTCGGACAGCGATTCCAAGTCTAACGAGGCTACGACTGCCATCATCTACATCGGCGAAGAAAGCCTTACCCTCACAAACTTGCTGATGACGCATTCCTCAACCCACGTGAGTCTGGTCGGTTGATGGTTCCGACGCCCAGGTCATGGACTGTGATCGACAGGTTTACTCGTACAATCCGATCACGAGATCCTCGAGGTTAGAGTCGGAGCGGACGAACAGACTACTCATGCGGCGATTCGCTGCCGTTCAAAAGGCTCGGGATGCCGACGTGTTCGGTATCCTTGTGGGCACGCTTGGTGTTGGTCAGTACTTGTGTGCTGTGATCGCCATTTCCTGAAGAACGCTCGATAGCATCTTATTTGCCTGTTATATCCCATCTTCGCAAGATTATCGGAAAAGCACGAAAGAAAAGCTACACGATCAGTGTCGGCAAGCTGAACCCAGCAAAACTAGGTAACTTTATGGAGATCGAGTGCTTCGTTTTGGCTGCCTGTCCGGAGAACAGTGTCATCGAGTCGAAAGTACGTTTATCGGTCGATAAATCATGTCTTTTCGCTCAGAAAGCTGTCATGCAGGAATTTTATCGACCAATAGTCACGCCATATGAATTGGAAGTCGCCCTTCAAGCCGAGGGTACATGGAGTGGCCGCTACGTCCTAGATTTTGAACGACTGTTCGCTGAATATGACTGTTGGCAATATTATCCTCGTTATGATCGTACGATCTGACCTCGATTCCTTTTGAAAAGCTCGCGATATGTCGAACGAGGAGGAAGACCATGATCCGGACCGACCAACGTTCTCGCTCGTTAGCGGAAAATACCGCCAGGCCAGGCGCTTCGGTGGTAAGATACCGATATCTCTCGAACACATGGTCTCCAATATCCTTTACCTGCAGGCCCTGAACCCTCTGACGGTGACACGTCGTCCCCGAATGCAGTAGTTCACCGGAACCAAGATGGGACAATGACAGTGCTCCCGGAGAGTGCCGCAGGTACGTATTGTGGCGCACAAAGCAAGCTTGCTTTGATCTGATCTCGCATGCATTGTCTGACAGCGCTGTACCTGCAATCTCGATCTTTTCGAGGTTTGGAAAGGAGATTGGGAGAGGATGCGCCGAGCATACTGGAACAAGGTCGTAGTGGCATTGCTCGGGGATACGCTGATGATCACCCGGCCGTCGATGGGTCCCCTACTTGATGTAATGAAGCGGCGAGATATTCAAAGTAGATCTTCACTGTGTGCGGCCTGTGATAAATCATATGCCAATTGCTGGCTCACTCTACAAAGCACAAGACATCGTCCTCTAGACAACTTTTCGAGTTCGGTCGTTGTCAGGCGACCCGAGGATACAGCAGAGGTAAAGGCTAAGGAGCTGCCAAGTCCTCCTATACACCGGGGACTGGACGAGAAGCAATAGTTTGCTATCAAAGAGCTCTTGTTGGCCTTGAAAGAACGTCACAAGGCTAGTCGTTGGTTTATAATCGCCACCATCGCCGTACGCTGCTCATAATTTAAAGCACTCTCGAAGTCGAACACCCACCAGCATACTCAAAACGCGATGACCAGCATGCACTTGTCCACGAATCTTGTCGGGTTCGTATTTTTATCGTCAAGTTCAAATCCTGCAAGAAGGCATTGTGGCCGGGATGTTTGCTAACGTGCATGACCTTGCGACACTCGAAAGTATCGTGGTTTGAGGGTGGAAAGGCCGCTTCAAATGGAACTGCTCCAGTACATCGTTGCGTCGACACGGGCATGAACCTGTCGATATTCGTCACAGAAAATGGTGAGCAGGTTTATCTTGACCTCGCTCGCGCAGTTCCATCGAGGGTGGTTGAGAAGAAAAGTGGAGTGGCGAGTAGAGACGTAAATGGCTTTATCGGTTCACGCGCGTCTTCCTTTTGCACGTCCTCGTTCAGCGCATGGTCAGCCTGGTCATCACAGCCCTGTCGAGCGAACGAGGTGGTCGAGAGTCAGTCAGTGGCGTTCAAGGCTGTCTTGATGGCCTGACGTGACGCGCGGGACCTGCTTGGACACACGACCACCACGATTTTACGAGATGACTTGAGATCAAAGCAAGGGCAATTGCCGTCCTGCTTTCCCTGGACCTGCCATCGTACCATGGACCCGGGCCAACATAATATTCCCGAGGTGAGATTCTCTTGTTGTCAAAGCGTGCGGTCCAAGCGTCCCTTCCGCTTTGGCACGCCTGTGGGCCGAAGCGTCGCAGGTTTCGATAGATATAAGGATCGCCTGCTCCACAGAATTTGCCGTCCCACCACCCACGAAATCGCAATCTTGATATCCACATCATACTCTTATCCGTCAACCCCAATCTCAATCTCAATCTCAACACCATGACTAGCCCGAGCTCGCTCGTAGACACCGTCGCACTCATGCTCTTCAAAAATCTCAGAGAAGGTATGGAAACCGGACGGATCGCCAACGTGGATACTGCTCAGGCCGAAGTCGAAGCTGCCATACTCGAGCTCGACCACAGAAGGCTGCCGGAAGAGCCTACCCACATCAATGACCTCGTCGGGCACGTCATCCTTGCTCTTCATACTTTCAGGTAGACTGACGTCGCTTCTACAGAAAGCTGCTCCTAGAAATCGGATCACTTCACGAAAAAGTCGCAAAGTGCGAGGCGCAGCTCTCCGATATCCAATGCCAGACCAAAGTCCTCAAGGAAGATACTACTCAGATCGTCGCCCAAACGGAGACCTGTAACTTGTTGGTAGAACAGAAGCAGAAGGAGAATCCCAAGGTTCCTGCTACCATGGAAGGAATGAAAGGTGGCATGTCCATCGCGCCGCCTCCCTACGCAGCCCCAGCGTCATCTCCCACAGACCCTATGCTACGTCCTACGTCTTCCGTGCTCGCCGTCGTATCGTTCCCCGGCGGTCCGCGGACCGTCACCATCCATCCCCCCGATAGCCCAAGTTACCAGTCTATCGTTCATGACGAGAAAGGGGATATCATTATCGACTTTAGGCGCACCAAACCACTGCGTCGAGAAGGCGCTTTTAGAGGACCGCTCGAAGATGTCGATTGGCTCGAGATCACACGCGTATACGGGCGTGGTCCCGATCTCCCTACAGCTCGAGCTGCCCCTCCCGTCCCTTGTTGGCCAGATCGGTCCCAGCCATCGTCCTGTCCTCCCCCATCTCGCACCCCTAGCGATCTCATTGCTAGGCAACGCCAGCTATCAGCATCCATCCAAACGGACCCATTCGGGCGAGTTGTGGCTCCCGAGTATCTCAACAACGCAAAGTCTCCTTCACTACCTACCGGCGTGTCTTCCTCCTACCACTCTTCCCACGATTCGCAGCCATCGTCAAGCGCGAAGCCGGACATTGTCTCCACTCCTTCCTCAACGCCACCTTCCCCTTCTGTCGGAAGAGGTAAAAAGCGTGCTCGAAACAGCGAAGACGACGAGCTATTGACTACTGAGACGCGCGGAAAAGTTTCTCTGCTGGACGACCTGCGGTCTGTCAACGTGCCCACGACACCGACTCCCGTCAAGCGCGAAGAGTCCCATCCACCGGAGGGACCCGCGAAACGCAAGAAGCTCCGCTCATCGGCGTCTTTGGAGGCACTGGCCACCGGATCCCTCTCTCGCAAGCGCAGCCTGCTCGACCTCACGCGTCCGGCTTGATGTCGTCGGCACTTCCCCTGTAGCCTGACAGCGTCGCTCTTCTTATTTCTCACTTTTCCTTTTCCTTTAAATTTATCTCCTTTGATATACCGTATCAGGGAACGAACGTTCGTTTGAGATCACCGGGCAACGAGCGGCCGTAGTTTCCCGGGGTTTCGTCAAACGTTCGCTGTCTTTTGCTTCCCTTCTCCCTTTTCTTTGTCCTCCTTGTACGATGGTCACTGCGCTTCTGTATCTCGTGTCTTGCAAAATCAAAAAAAGTGATGGCCCCGGCTTGGTCCCACTCTCAATGGCGTGATCTGACCCTGCAACCGACCAATGCCAATTTTCCCAAGATTAAGAATCAAAGCTTAGAGTACACGCAACGCGAGAGCAAACGAATCGACGAAGCCACCAATGGCCCATCTAGGATCCCACCAAGGCCATGGCGGTGACGCCGGCCGCCAAACTGAACAGCGCGAGCGCCTGTTTCCCCACGCTACTCCGCCACAGGATGGGATCCATCACGAAATCGCCGGCGAGCATCTCGACGCACGCAGCGTATGTGAGCATGCCTGCCGAGATGGCGGACATGATGCCTTGAGTGAGACGCACGTTCGCTTCGTGATCGTGAATCCATCAGCCTGACTAGGATAAAGGTGGGTGAGTCGGAGACGTACCCATGTCGGTCTCGTGCTCGAAGACGAGCATCCCGAGAAGGATGCCGGCGGGCGTAGTGATGGCAAAGAGACATGCAAGAATAGGTGTGAGCATGCTCAGGAATTTGAATTCTTCCTCCTGAGACGAAGGTAGGGAGGCTATTCTTA
Source organism: Xerocomus nothofagi (assembly GCA_038090035.1). Lineage (NCBI taxonomy): Eukaryota > Fungi > Basidiomycota > Agaricomycetes > Boletales > Boletaceae > Xerocomus > Xerocomus nothofagi. The sequence continues at coordinate 4,704 of JBBPLY010000144.1, read as the reverse complement.
TGCCCAATGAGAGTCCCTCAAAGAGCTGGTGGAAAATCACGGCAATTAAAAGGGTTGCTGAGCGATCGTCGTATTAGAGACGGATTGAAGGCTAGATGGACCGTTACGTACTGAAGTCCGGACCCGACGTTATCGACAGGGTCAGACCGATAACCAACGAATGAATCATGATGCCTAGTTGTAATACCTTGATCGACGTGGGCGGTGAGCAGGTCAGTGAGTCAGAGTTTAAGCCTCACAAGTATGCCAACGATCTGCCTCTTTTTGCCCACTTTGATGCCGGCTTCATGTCCATCGGAATGGAAATGATGATGTGCGGGTATGTCTTCGACATCCTCACTAAATTCGTGGTGGTGGTGGTGGTGGTGATGAAAACCAAGCTCACTCATATTGCTATGGTGACCCTGCGTAAATTCCTCTGGGCCATACATTGTTGGAGGCCGAGAGCGTTCATGATGCGACGGGTGTAAATCAGGCGCTACATGCCTGTGGTGACCCTCGAAAAACGCTGATGCGTCACTCTGACTATGCACAAGGCCCCGCGCATGACTACGTGGGTGCAAGGTACCGTATGAAGGATCCGTGTCATGATGAACATCGTTCGATGTGTGATCGGAATCTGTTGTCCCTATGAGGGGTGTTTGCTCTGAATTTGAGTGTTCTGTGTTGGTGAATTTGGGCGAGGCTTGCGCGCGCTCTAAATCTGCGGCCAACTCGCCTGGAGGGGTCGATGGGATGGACGTAGATGGTGAGCTATATGATTGCAGTCGGTGTACATAAGACGTCGATATGTCTGCATACCCCTGTGGTTAGGTATGGAAGAGCGATGGAGAGAGAACAATTACATTCTACGAGAAATATGGCCAACAGAGATGACAATCTGGCGGGACCATCAGCATGCATCGGGTAAAGAGCAAACGAGGAGCACGAACACGATCAGGCCGACATAGTCGCCTACATTCCAGCGAGCCAGCACCTCGGGACTTCTGAGAATTTTGAACGAATCCTGCAGCAGATGTACAAATGCTGTGGATAGGATGACGCCTTGAGATGTATCGTTAGTCAGACGCGTGCAGGGGCGTTCGGAAAGGCAAACGAACCCGTTCCAAAATGCTTCCCGATGAAAAATATGATTCGGGGTATGCGGAGAAACGAGACGCGTCTCGAGAGGGCGGGGAAGGAGACGGCTGACATGTGGAGGTCAGCGACGGGTTTGAGGGTTACTGCGATCACCTGTGGCTCACCGAAGAGGGAAACTAGGAAAATGAAGAACGTGGCGACTGCCTGCTTGTAGTACGAATTTGTTTCCGGCCCCATCAGGAACTTCGGATGGCTATCGAAAATTGCCACATGAGGTTAGCTATCTTCTCGACTGTCCGAGAAGACATACCTTTTGCAGCGGTGATTGGGTCGGACAGTCGGCTCCAATGTCGAGCGCCGTGCCAGCGGACGAGTATTTATACACCGTGCGTGTGAATGGTACCGTGGTGTTTTTTTAGTCGTAAAAGACCTGTAAGCCAGAACTTCGTACGCAGCGACCGGGGCTGGAGAAACAATATTTTGGCGCGCGAAACAAGTCGGAAGCTAGACTACAAGAACAGCTTAGCACTGCCGGGGTGGCGAGTACCCTACCAGTTATCTACGGTTTATGTAATTTTATGCTGTAATTGGTCGCTGAACCGACTCAACTGCTCGAGCTTGGCAAGTCAGAGCCAGTAGTGGACGACAATTATTCGTGCGATGCAGCGAACTCTACTAGCCGGACGACCGTAATAAAGCGAGACAGATAACTGGGCGCCGCCGACCAAGAGGGTACTCATCGCCGTGATGGATCGCAATATCCGAATCTCTGATGGCTTAAGTGACCATCGAACATTAGACCACCTAAGCTGCCTTGGCTTGGACTCCGCGCGCTAACGTTCTTCAGCCGCGTCCTCACAGTCATGGTGGGAACTCGACATGCAGTGGTTTCATCGGCCCGGGTACAATTGGCATCCCATCATCATGGCGCTCCTCGTCCTCTCCGCCCAAGATGTCGACGCAGTCTTGTCGAAGCTACTGCCAAACGATCTCGAGGCCCTTATGGCCTCCGTCTTCCACAGCCTCTCTTCTAGCTCAGATTACGCGTCCCCTCACAGAACATCCATATCCATGGCGCGACACACGGCGTTGTTCATGCCGTCTCGCGTACCAGACCTCGGAACGACCATCAAAGTCGTTTCTGTACCCTCTTTCTCGGGGGTTCGACAAGGCCTGCCTGCATCCACCCTCGTCCTCGACGAGATCACTGGCTGTGTCAAAGCAATCCTGAACGCCACCGCTTTGACAGCCCTCCGTACTGCCGCTGGTGCGATTCGATTTCCCCTTTGATCGATCAACGACTTGACCCACGACAGGCTCCCTCCTCGCCACCCGTCTCCTCATCTCCAAGTCCCCACGGACTTTGGTCGCATTCGGCGCCGGAAAACAAATCAACGCCCACGTCGATCTTCACCTCCGCGCATTCCCGTCGTTCAATTCGTGTACCATCGTCAATCGCACGGACAATGCGCGTCTACGCGAGCTCGTATCGTCTCTCCGCCGGTCATATCCATCCATCGTATTCGATACGCTTACGTTGGACGATAAACGCTCCGAGGATGCGGTACGAAATGCGGATGTGATTTGTACGGCGACTTCGTCCGAGAAACCACTCTTCCCATCCGAATGGGTCTCACCTGGCACGCATCTCAATCTGGTGGGGAGCTTCACTCCACACATGCACGAAGTCGATTCAGAGCTCGTCCATCGAGCATGGAAAGTCGTGGTAGACTCACGAGAGGCCTGTTCTCTCGAAGCTGGAGAACTAATCGCCGCAGGCAAGGCAACAGATCCGAACGCATGTTTGATCGAGCTTGGCGAGTTGGTAAAGAAGGATGACGATGGGAAATTTCTGCCCGTCGAGCTACCCCAGGAGCTCAGAACGCCACTGGCAGATGGCGTGACTATATTCAAATCCGTAGGAGTCGGGCTCCAGGACGTGGCCATTGCGAGTCTCGTCCTATCCCATGCAGAACGGATGGGGTGCGGAACACGAATCGAAAATTATCACGTATGACAGGTACTGATTCATGCTATCGTGATTATATGCCAAGTCATACAGCGGAATTGCATATCTGCACGACTGAAAAATAAAAGAGACGACGTCCGCGTGAATAGCGTCGGAGCCGATATGTGCTCGAGAAGGATGGAAAAGTAGGCGGTCGCGCAGATATGCTGCAACGGCAGCTCACAATTCCGGCTCGCGGTGGCGCTGCAAGAATGAGCCTAAGGTTGTACTCGCCGAGGTACTATTCGCGCAAATTACCCGCATTGCACGAGATGCGGGCCATTGTCAACTTGATCGTGAAATTTAGCATATCCAGAGTTTCGTATTGAAACAAGCCGAACAAATAGATACATTCATACATATAAGATGATGACAAAGTTCCTGCATGCCAACTACGGGGCCCAAGTGAAATAATGCCGATAAATGACAACCCCCTCCATACCGAAGAGAAGAAAGATGTTCTTACAGCAACGTGAAACCTGAATTGGCTCATTTCACACCGTCAAGCCATTCGACTCCTCCTTCATCGCCGACGCATCATTCTTGACCTCGTCAGCTTCGTGAGGCTTCTCTACGGCCCTCGCTACGTTGTCGTCAATGTGGCCATCGAAACTTGGTCGTGGTCCGTGGTCCGTCTCCGTCCGGTAAAAGTACAACATGGAGAGAAATTCGATCAACGTGATTCCTAAAATGAACCAAAATGCGGCTGCACGCCCTTGGTATGCGTTCGAACCGCCATCGCTAGCCATCACGGACGTTTGGATCGAGTTGAACGCCGCAAGCCCGACTGCAGAACCAAGTTCGAGGGCACCGTTGAAGATTGCGCCTACGGTGCCTGCCATGGATACCGGTGCAGCCTGGAAGATAGCGATGCTGTTAAATTACCGTCATCAGGCGTGGCGCAGGAAAACAGGGTGGTTACACGTACTTTGTGTGACTATATGTCAACATCGCGCCAGCGCTACCGAGAGAGAAAGCAGGAAATATGTAGGGCCAGTAATATTCTGGCCGACTACCACCTACAGTAAACAGGACGGTGGCCACCGCTACCATAGAAAAACCAGTGAGAATGATCCATTTGGGGCTAAAGATCCTGGACAGCGGCCCTGTGAAGCTCATTATCAGGGCAACTACACCGATAGGGAACCTAAAAGTATATCAAAATGATGCTTCGGACCTTCAGAGCGGATGCTTACATATGGATCGCAGTTGAGACAACAGTCCAGTGGAAAACATCTTGCCACAAATTGGTGAAGACCAAGAAGACCGCGCTGAACCAAAAGAAAGGAAACAGCGCTGAAGCAAATAAGATAGAGAAATTATTGTAGAACCACGTATGGGGAGGTCTAGGCCGGGGATCGATGAACTCGTGTGACATGCGTCAGAGAAGACGGGACGTACATCGCGGCCTTGTCAGCAGGGATCAAGGTTTCCCAATAGAAGAACGTAATGATGAGTAATATCGAAATGATCAACGGGACGAGGACTCCTGGGGTGGCCCAGCCATCTGCTGATCCAGACGTTACCCCATAGATGAAAATAATCAGTGCAACTGATGGTGCGACATGAGTACTGTGTGCGATGAGTATATAATAAAAATGAGGCATACCGGTCAA
>JBBPLY010000143.1:0-44738 GCA_038090035.1 Xerocomus nothofagi | reverse complement strand
ATTTGGTGCCGTGGATTAAAAATACATCAATTCGATCAAGATCAACGATGTCGATTTGAAAGTCATTGGCAGTGCGCTGACCGGGATTATCCACAGAGCGATCGACCATATCCGAGTCGATATCCATTGTAAATGAGTGCCCATACGACGTATTCGATGGTCGCATCAGTCTCTGATGGGCATCCAAAACACTGGTGCGCGCAACTATATGAGAAAGTGAAGGACCGAACTCGACGAGAGTACATGAGAATACAGCGAGATGTGACATGGGCGGCATATCGCATAAGAGAAAAAAAACCGGACAAATGCATCCTAGAATGCGTCACTCAAACAAACTTCCGACTCGCTGGGTCTTGATAGATACAAGAGGTACAAGCTGGTGCCAAGTCGATCTCGCCGGATGCGGATCACCGATGCCGGGAAAGGTCCGAGACTGAGTTCAAAAATCCCGATCACCCGGCACCGTACTCGTACTTGCGAGAGTAGCAAAAGTGTAGCAAATAGATTACGGCCTAGCCATAATTTGGACTCAGTTCGAAATGGAGAGTCGGACTTTGAGTTTTGATCCACCCTAATAATTGATCATGATTACTTACCACAGCAGCAGTTGGATCTTGTCCACCCTCGGCCCACGGTGTCCATAGCGTTCCACCAAGGTATACAAGATCCTCTACTTCAGAATTACGACGCATCGACGCAATGAGTGAGCACCCCCCTCGACTTTCCATATAGTAAATTTATTTCATCATTGACCTGCTACTCGTCTGTAGGTAGTACGGTCGAGTTCTTGGCGCTGCTCAACAACAAGTCACTGTTAGTTTCGGGTCTACCCGAGGACACCCTCGCCCGTTTCTTTCGGGGCCTTCGAAATGATGCCGACCTGGGCAAACACATCCTGCTAAGCTCTCCCACAATCATTGTCACTTTTACAAGTTGGAACATCCAGTGCCTGTCGTCAACCAGGACGTGCAGCAGAATGACGACAATATTGAAGACTCAGTGTAACAAGCTTGCTTGGATGAATCCAATAGAGTTGCCGTCTGGCCCACGGCAATTCTGCGCCAGTTGGCAAAAGAACTTTCGCGCCAGCATATCCATTTAATCATTGATTTTCCTGACCGTGGAGTATTAATTATCGGTTCTGGGTGTTTTATGTTACTAACCGTGTGGCCTCAGCAATCGGGGAGTCAATAAAGGCAATCTAAAAGTTGAGAGAGGAACATGGCCCCTTGTTCAAGTGTTTACAAGTAACGATCGGCACTTCCAGCGTGAAACCAGATGGCGTGAAGAACAGTTTGCAGGGTGGCATCATCACAACCGATTTTGATCTCCTGCCCCTCAATTCAAGGCGATCCAGGAGGCTCTGGCGAAGAAACGCGTGTATGAGGCATGTGCCTTATCTGCTATAATATTTTCTGTGCTAATGTGGGGTTATGCCAGGCGAGCGTGTGCGAGGCATGTCCATAGCCCGTTTCTAACAGTCTTCACTCGTTAGTGTTCATTCTAGGCGATTGATGAATACGAATGGGGCTTTCGGATTGCGCGTGGATGCCAGGCGGGGTTTGACCGCCAGGCGTGACTGAGGCAATTACGGTGATCAGTGATCGGGAATTCGTAGCGTTCTATAACGTTTTGCGATGCTTTCATACGGACGCGAAGTAGATCGCTCACAACGACAGCTCCTCGTCTCTCAAGGCCAGCAACCTCACCGTTCACTTTATTCAGCCTCCGTTCTTCTCCGAAAATGACAATTCTCGCGGCTTCCAGTACCAGCAGTAGGTACTCATTCGTGTTCATATCACAGACCATATTGCAGGGAGAAACCTTGGGCTTTCCTATTTTCGTGGAGACCCAATCATCGCCGGATGCCTGGCGAAAATTTACACCCAAGAGTGACTGGCAGGTCACATCTCCGAAGTGATATCTCAGCAGAAAGATCGCCCCCGGATGCTTATCGAGGCAATCGCTCTCGCGCGTACTGGACGTTTCCTTCTGCAGTCTACCTCAAAGATGACATTCTTCGTAGTGGCCGTCTATGTCGATGCCGAGATGGTTGCGTCTCGGTATATTGTAATACAGACCGGCCGTGAAACCTTTGATGACAATAGTCTCTTGAACGATAAAGCGGTTGGTGTTCACGATACTGTTGTGATCGCCTACTCACATAAAGGCGCAGATGTGCATTCATCAGAAAGACTTGAAACTCACTGTCAAGGAGCAAGATGTGGATTTTTTGCGTGAGATGTACAATCTGGCAACACAGATCACGTCGCTATCTGCCGATCTGGACGAGCGCAAGAAACAGAGCCTTGAAATCATCGGGATTGCTGCGACAAAAGTCCTTCCGCTCAGCACACAAATTACAAAGACGGGACCAGCCCGTAGCACTGACATGAATGCTATTATGGAGGAGCGGGATGATTCTGATAGACGATGATCTGGGTGTTTTTGAGGCTCAGGACATCCAAAACGTTTTGCACCGGATGAATTACAAGATCGAATTTATACCATTAGGGGTGTGAGTTGTTGTCAGCGGCGCTCAGGCTAACTTTCGTCGTAGCATCCTCACGGTTCACCTTGCCGTAATCGTGAACAAGACTGGCGACCAGCACGGCTACCTCAAGTTCGTTGAACGGGAAAGGCAAGTCAAGATCCTACAATACCTCACGACGATCGAGTCGCCGTCAAACCACACCATATCTGATGTTCGATTTTGGCCCGTTGAAGGGGGCACTGTGATATCAATGCCTGTCGCCGGTGGTTGGTTGATGTCGTTGCATAAACCCGGCGAACAGCTGCGGTCTGTGACCCTACAGCAATTCGAAGCAGTCGCATTCATGCACGAGCACAATGTCGCGCACATGGATCTCAAGCCTCAGAACGTAATCATTCCTAAAAAAAGGCGGGCGTCTATCTATCATCGACTTCAGTGCGTCAATTCGTGTGCGTGGACCAGACGTCAGATACTCTGGGGTTGTCGGCACGGAAGGCTACATCGCTCCGGAAGTTCGCATCGGACAGTACAAGCCGATGCTCGCTGACTTGTGGAGCTGTGGACGTTGGAAGAATTGTGTGCTGGTTGTGGTACCTCAGCAGATCGCACGATGCTCCTTGAGATCGCCAAACGACTCATGAGCCGGGATCCGGAGGCACGCCCGACGATGTCGGCCGTATTAAAGTGCATCACGCCCGCACAGCGAGAAGAGGATAATGTTAGGTCGCCCACGTTACGGTAGGTCAAGTATGATCCTCCGTGATGTGTGCCTACGGTCCTCTGCAGGTTTTCTTCGACGGTGTCTCCCCTCTGTGCCTAAGTCTGCCGTTATTGCAATTTTCGCTTCAAGCTTGACTACCCCTCAGAGACTATTCACGACCCGATCGTTCATGTAGCCCCAATTTGTAACGGTGGTGTACAGGTCCGCTGTGCGAGCACGAATATAATTCCAGTAGAGAATGATATCATTACTGGTGATTGATTGCCTTGCCAAGATCCCCTTCACCTCCATATAATCCTTAGCACCACGGACACTCCTTCCTCTTTTAACTCGCCAGTATCATACGTGCCACCGCAATCCAAATATGTAGACGTCGAGCAAGGTTCTCGCCGACGCAATTGTAAGCTGACGTTCAAAATGGGTTTTGGTAGTGGCTGATTTCACATAATAGAATTGCCCCGGAAAAGTATGGGGTGTGGGAGTATGAATTTGCTACGGTTTCCAAGGAGTCGCCATATAGTAGTGAGCCTACTACAGAGCTGCCGTATCAAAGGCAAGATTTCGATCGGCCCAGTTGCCCATCCGAATCTGTTTCATTCCCCACAATCTCCGTACATGGACACGTTTCGAAAACCAACCAAGTTCTAGACCCTCCAGCTCCATAGGTGATGGTGCCAAAAAAAGGCGTTCCAGACAAGACCCGAGTCAAAGGCCACTACGATCCAATCTATGCTCTTGGTTTACAGCTTCGCCTTGTCCGCGTTTGCCAGCGTCACCGCGGCGTTGCTCAAAACGCTAGTCGATCGTTCCTTGCATTTCGTCGCTGTCAGCAAACATGAAACATGAGCACCCACCCGATACGATATATAGGTATATATGAAAGCGTGACGCACTGAATATCACCTTGTTACCTTCTTTCCACATCTCCGTGACAAGCGTCTCGCCGGGGTACACGACGCCGGAAAACCTGAGGGGTACGGGGGTAATAATAACAAGTCAGTAAACCTTGAACGCGGATCGGATCACCCAGGATTCCTTTGTAACGGGCACCCTTTTTTCCTGCGACGTACCGGACTTTGATGTCCTGGTAGGGACCAAACGTCTTGAGAACATGCTTGCCTGCGATCCCCATGGAGCAAAGCCCTTTTGTGTCATCATCACATTTCATCCCCATAACCAATTATCAGGGCTTGGCAACACGAAAGAAGGCAACTCAATGGATGGGACGTACCGTGTAAAATCGGTTTGTCAAATCCGCCAACTGCAGCAAACTCGGGTGAGATCTGGGGCGAACACCAATTCGACAACGTTCGTCGAACGAGGAAGGGCCAGATGCGGTCAGAGAATATTACCCAAAGTAAAGAGAGAGAGCAGACAATTCAATTCAGAACCACGTTCACTAAAAGAGGACGAGTGACGACACATACATGTAACGGGTTGTAATCCCCGCTCAGACTGTGATCACACAAGTGGAGTCTCGATGAGAGATCGCCCGAGATAGTGGGACTCATTAAAACGACGATTGGGGACTAACCGATACAGTGCGGCCTGTGTGGGCGTCGTCTTTTCTTCCATGACAGCATCCGGCGCACGTTTCAATGGTGGCACGTTCGCCGCCGTCGCTGCACCCCTGTCTAAGGGACACGTCCAGTTCGCGTGAGTGAGGAACAGAAAGCAAAATACGTAACCGAGTTCGGCCGAGAGGTGAATGAAACGTACCGGCTCCTGCATTCTTACCGCCGAATCCACCCGCGCCACGTACGAAGAGGGTGGCTTGATTTTCAAAGAGGAGTTGTCCCGTGACTTTGTCCCTGGTCTGGACGATGGTGGTGACGGAAGCAGCCTTGCCCTTGTCAAGGACTTCGAGTAGCCTGTTACTCCGTATGGTTAGTGTAAGCGTGAAGATCCGGGTTCATGACACACCGGGTTTCATTCACGACATTAGCTTCAGTAGGTATGGGGGCTTTGATGGACAAATATTGCTCGCCGTGCAAAACCCTAGCCTGCACCAAAAACAGAATGGTAGTCCGCCAATGGCAAATACAGCCTCAGGATTGGAACCGCAGAACCTAACCTGAAAGAAAACGTACCGGGTTGAAATTCGGGAGCCATCCGAGTGGTACGCTCATGAAAGCACCAAACTGTAGGATGACCCCAAACGTAGGGAGAGCGCCAAACTCCTCGTGACCCTCGTACGCCCATTGTAGCTCTTGCTCTGTGGCACCGATACCGAGGTTGTAAAGGATGACGTCTCGCTCCGTGTACGAGCCATCTTGGTCCCGTGGAACATCCTTCTTGGCGTCCGCTACCAACTGTGAGTCCTCAAGATCGATGAAAACGTCAGGTAGCTTGGACATGGTTACTCGTTACTAGGACCAGAGGTAATGACGAGGCTACTGCTCGAACGTGGCAAGAGGGAAAACCGAACGCTGGCGAGTGAACCGGAAACTCATCCGGGATACAAATCACATGGCACTTGAATTGTATTGCAATACTTTTGAAACGATCTTGTAACAGAGTTCAATCAAACGACGATGTCACGCCGTTTGAATAATAATATTGTGTCGGTCGGGTCATAACGTTGGATGGATAAAGAAAAAGTGGAACGTCTACGAGTAGTCGGCGAACGCACTCGGTACAAAGACAGCCAGGTCACACACAAAGTAAACGCATCGTGGTCCGGGATAATAAAAGAGAGCGAGACAGGTAAATAGATAAAAGTCTGGCAGTGCTTGAGCACGATATCCTCGAAAGAGGGTGACGCAACCCACATACTGTATTTGATTCACCGTCTCCGAGAGATAGCATAATTTGGCACAAGCACCAGATACCCGCGGTGTAAAGTTGTCATGCCACACCGGCACTTGTCCGAAAGGAACCAAATAATAACGGGTTTCAGACTCTGGGTCGAAAGAGAAAGTCAATGGCTTCCCGATCATCCGTCCCGGTGTGGCCATCGACCTAAGACGACAAGTGACATGTGTAGTAGACCACGAATCGGGCAGATACACGTACAGAATGATGGCTCACGGTGCGATTTGCTAGTGGGTAAATTTGTACGAAACAGAATAATCTGATCCTACTCACGATGCCAGTGGAACCAACTGAGATATCCAGGCTCAGGTCGGGTGTCAGTTTATCTTTCACGGTCACGGTCACTGCGGTGACATGGCCTGCCGCGTTTTCGACGATGGGCAGGGAAATGTTGACTCCACATGTCATCAATGGAGTCAACGCGGCCAAATGCGGTGATAGAAATGAGCCGGATATGATGATCACGATAAACTTCAGCGCGGTTCGGCGAGTCGTGGTGGTGCAGAAACTCACCGCTGTGGTGGCTGGCAAGAGATCTGACAGAACGACACCACTACCGTGCTCGTCTGAGGCTTTTGTTCCACGGACTCATGATGTACTGACCTCCAACCGTATAATAGGTGCTTTAGAATCATCGAGGTTGGTCTGTTGCCTACCTCTCTGCTCAGTCGTCGCAACATCATCTCCTTGTTGAGAGTGCACGTGTGTCATTTCCGGTGGATCCATGATTATGTAGTACGCCACCACGTCCTCGTCAACGACTCGGACAAAGAATTAGAACAAGCATCATCAACGTAGGAAAGGCAGATCACAATCCATTCCCATTCCCTTCGTACCTGGAGGCCGGCAGAGCGACGCTCAGCATCAACAAACATAGTGCATGAACCGCCACAGACGAATGTCATCATGCATAGGTGTCAAGCGTCCGAGGTATCGATACGAATCTACATTTCCAGGGGACCATCTGTGGAAATTCAACATGGGAGGCTGGTGAAAGACCGTCGTGTTCGACACAAGGAATCGGATGCGTGCATGCCGCATGATGATGGTAGATTTCATGAGATTCATCGACCAACTTGAAGGCAGCTCACCGTCAGATAGGTAAGTGCTGATATTGAAACTGTCATTCGGATTTTCTGAGGGCTAGAAAAGATCCCTGCTCCCAAATACTCACCTAATCTTTGCGCTCTCACATTACCATTTCATAACGAACTCAAAAGACTATAGGATCTGGAAGCGAGGTCGTCGGGAGGATCGAAGCCTCAAATTAGCTGAAACCCAGAACTTGAGGATTAATAAATATCAAATAATACCATCAAGTGCTTCGCTGCAATCACAGTATCAAAACAAAAGCACTTTATGGACTTTCCAAGAAAACAATCTGCGACCATGTCGTCCACACCATTGTGCCAACCGAGATTACAGTTTCGACTTGGCAAGCTCGGTCGTGGTGTTGTTTAGATTCGCCATGAGCGTCTCCATACCAGCTCCTGATGTCGCTGGATGCGTCGTCCGACCATCATCTGCATGCACGAATCAGTCATCGATCAACTCAAAGCACGATGGACAAATACGCACCAAAGTCGGTAAACACGTCCCATTTCGCGAGGATGTCCTCCGCCGTCAAGGCCACGTTCGTCGGGAAACCATACCCGCCCGTCCGTTGCCACCGCGTCTCGGCCGCCCAGCCGCCAGAAATTTCAAACAATCTCCCTGTTGTCTCAGTGTTGTCCTCGCTCGTGAGGTAGCCCACAATGGGGGCGATATAATCGGGCTGGGAGGTGTCATTTAGTCACAGAACTCTAGGAGGAGGCTGAGAGTGGACTACCTTGTAAGCATCGACCATCTCTTGCGTCCTGGAAATCGCATTAGTGAGTTACAGTGTTAGAGTGAGCGTCAACTGACCATACTGTCTTCGTCATTGCAGTACCGGCACTCGGAGCAATGACGTTGCAAAGAATGTTGTACTTCTTGCCTTCGAACCCGAGGGTCTTTGTGAATCCCATAATGGCAGCCTTGGCTGTACAATACTGTCCAAACGCACGTGAGAAGGCGATGAAATCAACGAGGACAACTCACGTTGACCTGCCCAAAGTTTCCGTCTGAAGACATGTGGTAAGACAATAAACTAGTACGTGTGCATAGATTGACTCACAGATACCCACTTGCGAACATGTCGTCAGAATTCGTCCATAGTGCTGCTTCTGGAATATCGGCCAAACGGCCTTTGCACACTGACATTCCGGTGAGCTACCGTCGACACCCACTTCTTGAGGGAACCAACCTTGAAGGTACCTCTGACATGGACCGCCATCACTAAATCCCACTCTTGTTCCGACATGGAAGTGAACGAACGATCTCGCAGTACACCCGCGTTCGCCACCAGGACATGTACACCACCGAATGCGTCCAAGGCAGCCTTAACGATGCGATCACCATCTTCTGCGGAACAAATTACGGGCGCTGCTTTGCCACCGACTATAAAGGCTCGCACGTTAGGATTTGGAATCTCGGAATCCCCAGTAGGCGAAGTTTCACTCGCCTTGCCGGACTTCTTCGCATACAGCGTTGGCCCCCTTTTCACTAACATCATTTATGACGACATTTGCCCCAAGTCGGCCATACATGAGGGCGTAGGCACGACCGAGACCCGCACCAGCGCCAGTAATGATGACAGTTTGACCATCAAATCGAACGGCTGGGGTCGATTGAGGATTCGGCGGTAGAGTGGAAGCAAAATCAGGCTGTCAAATCCATCAATGATAATTCCCGCGAGGCAAGACGGATGGCACACCGTGGTCTCGACGTCTGTAGAATGTTTTGGACTATGATTATGTTAGAATGAAAATATCATCATGTGGATCGCTTGCACTCACTATCTTGGTTCCGAAAAGTCGGCGACTTCTGACCACTTGAGTTTGACCTGATAACCTGTAAGGTTGATGCTGAACCAGAAAGGGGAAAATACGCCTCACGGCAGAAGGCGTAAATGTTTCATCCGTCTTCCAGGTAGTCCCCTTGCCTCTTTCCCACCGATTCTCTGCAACGAACCCTGCTCCGACTTCAAACACACGTCCGGATGCATTTGGACCATCGGGATGACAGACGGTAACGACGAATGGTGCGACGAAATCAGGCTAGCAAAAGAATCCGCATTCAGATATTGATGCACGGAATCCATAAACCCATTTTACCTTCAACTTGGCGAGAATCTCGGGCGGCATGGTGGTTTCCGTCATCTTTGATGCGGCAACCTGAAAGATCCGCATAGTGAACGTGCGCGACATTTATGACGCCAAAAGAAGCTTACAGGTGCGACTGCGATCACATTTATGTTGTACTTGACGCCTTCCCTCGCTAGCGCTTTCGTGAATCCAATCAAACCCATCTTTGCTGCGCTGTAGTTTGCCTGACCAAAGTTGCCTGTCGTAATTACAGACACGTTTGAGCAACCACGCGACGTGTCCACGACGTTGCACAGAAGCCATACCGTAGATGCCCGAAGAGCTCGAGGTATTGATGATCCGCCCAAACTTTTGATTGCGGAAATGTGGCCAGGCGGCCTTGGTACAAGCATAAGTGCCCTTGAGATGTACGGCAATGACTTGATCAAACTCGGCGTCCGACATGTTCTTGAACCTATCTCCCACGAGATGAGTTGTCTCAACCCACGCAAAGGAATGACGAGACGGCAACGCACCCCCTGTCCCGCAATATGCCCGCGTTGTTCACAAGGACGGTGATCCCTCCAAAGGCCTGGATGGCACTTTGTACGATGGCCGCACCGTCCGTCACCGATGACGTGTTCACGATGGCATTACCGCCAGCTAGCAACAGTGGCCTCGGCTGGCAGCCCAAGATAGCAGATCGATAAACCACGCACCTGCTTTGATTTCATCGACCACCTTCTGCGCTGCTTCTTCGTTGAAATCATTCACGACGACGTTGGCACCGCGAGCAGCGAACAAGAGTGAGTACCTAGGAAAGAAGCACGATGGATTGGCGTGAGACCATGATCTTCGAGTATGAGACGCACGCTTTTCCTAGTCCTCCGCCGGCGCCGGTCACGACGACTGTGTGGCCTTTGAACGACAACGACATGGTATTAATGTTAGCAGTCGAAAGTGCGGCAGTTCTCCTTTAAATGTCGCAGGAGAATTCACATGCCAACAATCCCAGAAATGGACGACTCGGGTCAAGATGGAGAATAATAATTATTGATGATTCGACGAGGAGACGAGTAGGCACCCGGCAGCTACTACGTGCTACACAGTAACGCAGAAAACGACCCAGCAAGGGCTATTCGAGACGGGAGCGTACAGTAAACAAGTAGAAAGCGCTCGAGTCAATCAAGTGTTGGGGAAAAGCGCAAAACAAAAAACCCAATCAGAATAAGAAGCCGACAACCGTCAGGCCGGGAGAATAGTGTGAATGTGTAGATAGGGAAATAAAAATGATAAACACAGAAAGAAAACAAAGCGACGAGCGACAGAGACAGAGGGGGATGAACGTGCATGGCATACAGATGTGTCTGCGAAAGAATGCCGGTCGCGAGGGCATGAGCAAAACAGGCATGTAAACGTGATTAGATGAATACGATGTGTTTCGCAATATTGCGCAGCGGCAAACAAATGATAGGAGAAAATGCAGTGAGAGGAATGCATGGGAGGATAGCAAGGCAAGAGCAGCACATAGGCAGATAAGACATGAGACTAGAGTGTGTAATCAGACATTGAAATTGTGGATGGATGCGAGGATTGGAAACAGGATGTCAAGCACAAGGTGAGGTGATGAATTTGGAGAAAATGTTGTGCGAGAAACTGACAGCGCCCGGACGGAGCAACGATTACTTCTTGAGCATCATAACATCCTCCTCGCCTCGACTCGAATTGTTCTTGGCCCACTCGATGGCGAAGAGCGACGCCTTGAGGAATTTCTTGTGCGCGTACTTCTGACAGGCATATTGCTGTACAAAGTTGTCTTCAAGGAGCTTCTCGCAGATCCACTGGTGACCAGTTTCCACATGTTCTGCAACGAACCCAGAATGGTAGACAAACGCTGCGTTCTGGATTGACCGGAAACAGAAACATGTCACATGATCAGTGAATGCAGACAAGATTCACATTCAGTCTTACCCATTCACCACCAAGCATCTTCCTCGCACTGTACATTGCGACTGCCGCGATGAGACTTGGCTTGCACCTCAAAAAGCGATGGTCCAACAGGGTAACCTCGGCCAAGAACTTGCCCAACGTCCTCGTTTGAATATCGTAATCGTCCGCCTTGCTGATCTTTCGCATCCAGCTGTACGGAGAGCAGTATTGCGAAACTTTGAAGTCCAGGGTTTGCAAGACGATGCGCTCGCCTTTGAGGATTTCTTCTTTGGTGTACCCGTTTTCTGTCATGAAGACGAACTCGTCAACCGACGGCGCCAAAATCTCTTCGTACTTGGCGGCGATGAACATCGCAGTAACGCCGACGAGTTGAAGCTTGACGAGCGACACGACTCTCCTAGTCAGGAAACGATCAACGATGCTGATAGCGATCCAGAGCGTCTCGGGAAGCATATGCCACCGCAAGTGTACTTGAAGGAGCCAGTCGACAAGCGTTTGTCGCATGGACCATGTAATCTCATTTTGCCCATCCATATAATCGGGGTTGGGCATCACATCCTCCTGCCGAGAAACTAGTCAACGAATACACTTTCTATGAACCACAAGGAGCCCACCTCGAGTTCCGACATATACTTAAAAATTTCATCCGAGTATTCGGACACCATCGTGGTGTCAAAAATGTCAACTTCATCTTGGTATGTACGCTGAACGTCCGTTACTTCTTGGTAGTATCTCATGGCTTTCTCGGTGTCGACATCTGGCCACATGCGTGGAGATGTTGATTCGACCGCCCCAAGTTCTGGGATATTTTCACTGTCAATTCCGGCCTCTTGGACTCCTACCATGCTGTGCTCGTCCTTATCTTCGAGCATGTCAATGAGTTTGGACTCTTCATCTGAATCTTCGGCCCCTGCGACGTCCATTTCAATCTCTTTCTCTTCGACGACCTGTGTGGGGACGATTACTGGTACAGCGGTTTCCTGCCGCGACATTCGCTTGAAGACCGATGGTTTCTGTGCGCGTGCGGTAGATGCACGAGAGGTGTTGGTAACAGTCTCTGTTCGGCCAGGACCCGCAGGAACGCGTTGTGGTCCGGTGGCCGCTGCCAGAGATGAAGAACGGGAGCGCTTCACGCCCTGCTCCGTACCGTCCTTCAAGTTCTCTTTTGCGGCAGCCTTGATGGCGTCCTAAAGGACGACAAAAGCCAAGGGTCACGACTTAGCGAGTCGCGTGGGGTAAACCAGCTTCCACTGACCTTGCGGTTGACCGCGGTGGTAGTGACCTCACCGAGGGCAGGACGTTGTGGACCACCTTTGAGGCCGTTCAGGAGGGCTGTCGCGCGCGAAGCACCACCGCCGATGACGCCTGATGTTTGACGAACGTGTTTACTGGTAGCATTCTCGTCGCCGTTTGCCTTGCGCTGAGCGCCAATGCGGGTTCGAGTCTGTTGCTTGTGGCAACGGGGTAAGTGGAAGAAAAATCGGACGGGGGTGAGCTTACGCGGGTATTGTTGGCCATGTTAACTGAGTCAAATCGAAGTAGAAATACTACGGACGAAGACGAGAGTATGCGACTTTGTCAAACCAGGCGAGGGTGAGGCAAGGATACAAGGAAGAGATTGTGGTGAAAGAGAAAGAAAAAACCCAACCGTGGCTTGAAGAAAAGTCGCGTATAAGCGAAGGATGTTGTGGAAGGAAGAAAGAAAGATGTCAGCCGCGGCCGAAGACGAAGACGACAACCGACTCGAACTCGGCTCAAAGCTTTTTGGCACTCGTCGCGTAGAACGCGAACCACTCACGTGACTAGATAAAAACACGCCAAAACAGACACGTCGCGTCACGTCCAATTTGCCATTTATCCAAATACAGACTAGCCCCTAACTTCGTCCTGTAAGCTCTCCCACCGTCTTTCTCTCCCGGTCGTCTTCCATTCCTGCAAGGACATTGGAGCGACGGCAGCCTCCTGGGGCATGCCAATACCAGCTCTATGTGCGATCGGGTGAACCTCTATTGGTTCGACCAGCCCACCATCCCTCTCGTCCATCGCTAAGCCGAGCGACGTGCCGGGTTGCCATCCCTGTTTCATGAGAAGCAGCCTGCCAACGTTGTGCTCCGGCAATGGTGGTGGTGCATGCTCTTCTTCAATCGCGGCGGACGACGGCGTCCGTGAGAGTTCGCGTGATGACTTCATTCGCCCTGGAGAACTGCTGCGCGAGCTCCGCACACCAGGGCTGTCGAACTGCGAACTGGGACGCATGGCACGACGCCGCGCAGACCGGTCGATGTAGGATGCCGAAGGCTGCGTTGAATGATGTGGATCGAGACGTGCGAGAAGGGAGCGTCTGAGCGACGTTAGTGCTTTTTTGGCATCTCTCGCTTCTTGCGCGCGTGCCATCCCGGTAACATCAGATGGCCGTTTCTCCGTAGCAGCACTAGTCTCTTTGGGGACGGCAAACAGGGGTATGACACCCTGACCAGTCGAGGTGCATTCAGCGCAGGGTGTGCGATCCTCGTGTATGTGACACAGGAAGGTGGTACTACCGATGATCAGCCGGTCGAGGTGGCGTAATGGACGTGGTATACCCGCCATGCGGGGAGGGGAGAGGCGGACCGGCTCAGCGTCGGGATGCCGAGCAGACTGGACGAACGTGCCATGCTTGGATCCCATGTCGACCACCGCCCATTCACGCCTAGCGTTGTCCCAGAACACGGTCGCATGCAACTTTGACACCGGCATCTCCTTGAGCCGTATCCTGGGCGTATCGCTACCCTGAGGTGCGACATCACGGCCAAACTGGGTCTCTGCGTATGCGTCGAGCACGGCAAGATTGAGAGAGTTGTGGAGGATGGACGTTTGAATCACCCTGAGCCGCAAGGGCAGCCAGTGGTGAACGGAATTGGTATCAGCCTGGCCTCGTTCGCTGTCCATGAGAGATGCTCATGGGAGGCTACACATTCAAACTCCGATCCACCGTCCTCGACGTCCGACACGTTGGGTCAATGATCATGGATTCATTCAACCAGGTACTTCATCGCGTCCATTTCCGCGACGTTCGTATTGATCATTGATGTAGGAACTCTTCCTCGCTAAGGAATGGCTCGTCAAGGTCGACGCCCAGACTTCGACCCCTTATCTCTTCGTTCGTGTTTTCTTCCCTTTTTTCATTCGACTACTCTTGATCTCGTCCTTCTCGGCACCCTGCCACCATCCTCGTTGGACAGAAATTTAATTCCTCTCCGGTGGATCTCACATGCTGCGTCATGATTACTGACACCAAGCAGACGTGGGCCGAAGGCGAGCACATCTTCGTCGGTGATTAACCAAGCGAATTCTATTTCTGGCCCGTCCTCTAGTGTTGTCGAGCAAACAGTTTGCAAGGCGGTGGCGTGAATGTAACAAGCCAATTGACTCGCCACCCCTTGATGACGACGAAGAAAAGGCGTGGCGAACACACTCCCTTGATCTCCTGTCCAGTGCGCACACTCTCGGCAGCATGTTGGAGCTTTCATTCGAAGTCGTCGAGTCTAAATTTGGGGTACTTTTTACCCTCTGCTCACGGCCGACCTGCCGACTGATGCGAGGCGTTGCAAGGATCTCGCGTTCCAATTAGAGTGCGATGCCTTCAAATGGCGTTGGGAGGCTATCTTTGTCGGTCACAAGATTTCAGCCGACATTCTATCAAAGCACCTTATCATGCCTTTGATAAGCGTAAATCACCTCGCATTCTCTTCGTCAGATTCCGTTGGTGATCTCTCATCCACCGATCTTGAGCAGGTAATACCACTTCAGCTACGTATTCATGACAAAAAGGTCTCATCAGGCTCGGTATCTTCCGCTCAGTCTATCGACAGGGCTGCACGAACTGCACGTAGAACGGTCGACATACACGTTAAGAATGCATTGTCGAGACCACGTCTGGCCACGACGATTAGGCGCATCACCGCAATGTTCAACTTCATTTCGGATCCTCGTTGGTGGTCTTTACCTCTAACCCATTTTGTCTTCTCACATGGAATCGGATTCTAGCCATTGTCATGACCGATGTCAACTCCCCGGTACTACCAGAGCCGACGCCAGAAAAGAAAAAGCTACCTGAACGCCTGAAAAGCATGCGTCCGCTTACGCCGGAACCAATCGTGGGTCCTTTTTCACGTCCACGATACAACGTGACCAATTGAATGCCAAGGATCGTCGTGACGTCTCGACCAGCTCAAAGAGAGAAAGCGTAAGCTCACAGAGGCCGAATCTGATCAACGCCGCAGACTCCGGCTCTGCCACCGAACCGGAAGACGATCACTCGGTCCAGCCTTCAAAGCCCACCCCAGGGCTTGGCACAACAGACGCAGATCGACAACCTGATATCCGCATGCGGTCACCGACACCATCAAGGGAAGCTTTGCCTCGCGCGGGCGGTGCTCGGAGCCGAAGCGTCACCAAAGTACCACTATCAGATACAGATTCATCGCCCGTGCGGCCCATCAAGAAGTCAAAACCCCATGTACCGTCTTCCGACGAAGACAGTGAAGAAGAACGAAAGAAACTCGCTGCACAGATCAGACGCGGGACTGCCTCTGCTCCAGGACTGCGTCAGCCCCTCAAGCGTGGGGGTAAACGCTTCTGAAGGACCGCTCGTCTTCTTTGCGCCGAGAAGCCAAGCCCTCAACATTATCTCGGCCTTGGACGGTCATGATGGGAATGCAAGGCGCAGTACAGGGTATGCAGGGTCCCGTTGACGGACCGCAAAGGGACGGTAGTGCCTACATGTCGTGGTGCTGGTGCCTGCGTATTGACCACGTCTCCATCTCGATTCGGGACCCGCATGTATAATTAGGTATCATCCACAACGTTCACCCGCATTCGCAATGTGCCATCGTGATATGAACTCCGTTCTCGTCGCACCTCGTCTCCCTGCTTATCATTCCCATGCGGAGTCGTGTTTACGAACGAAGACTATCGTTCCAACATTGAAATCGCTCCACGAACGTACGTCACGTACATGTATGGGTCCATGTAATGTGTGGAATTACAAGGGGCATGCTCGATTACTAGGTCTGGAGGTCAGCAACTTGCACTCTTGCCGAGATAAGGTTACGAGAGACCAGCGATACACGAAATGGGATGTCAGATCTCTGGCGCGGTCGGACGATCGGACGGCATCGTGATTGTTCACACGTTCCGATAGTACTTTTCGACCGAGGCCGTCTGTTTATCCACGCTACGTTCGGGGATATTGTTGGGGCTCGAACTGATCCCAGACATGGCAAGACACAGTTCGTGGAAGGCGGCAGGCCGGATCGCGAACGCCAGTGGCCCGGAGGATGGCGTCGGCCCAAGGCAAGGTACACGTGCAAGGTTTATGTATTACGCTAATCCTGCTCTCTGGATCGGTCGTGAGGGTCGGCTAAGTGCTATCGACCCCCCGACTCCTCAACCAAAGAATCTGAATCGAGCACGTTTTCAGGGGGGGGGGAACAAAAAATTGCTGTGCGATGGAAAAACAAAAAGAAGCCGAATCGAAATCTAAATACGTATGGAGTAAAACATAAATTACACCAGAGAATGTCACGAAAAGGTGTGATGCGACGGGTGTTTTTCTTTTTCTTTTTATTCTTTCTTTACGGATATGGACGTCTTTCTCGTATCCGGGTAATAAACATCGTGGTCAGTAGGAACACAAGCAAGATAAGGCACCAGAGGTGCCGGTGGCGGAGGCGGAGGCAGGATGTGTAAAAAAAGAAGCGGGGCAGCACTTCATCGCCTCTCGTCATCAATAACGTCGACGCCCGTTGTCCACTACATAGTCTTCGTACTGGCAGGCATCGCACTTGGTTTGAAATAGATTGCGTACACGCCGGTAGTCGGTATGTTCCTATTCGAATGGGAACCATCACGGTCAGATTCGAAACGAACACGAACACGAAGAACCACGGTGACGCGTACGTCCAAGGGGGTATAGAGCCATCACGGCGATGACACGGCAAATGAAGGGAAATTGAAGATGACGTACAGCGATACATCCACAGTTTCGCGCCGTCTTGTGCATGTGTGCGCTGCTCAACTTGCACGTCGGTGAACCACAGTCGATCGTGATGCCGGTCTGATAGACTCGAACGTAATGCTGGTCAACATCAAGTAGGACGGGTTTAAGCGAGCGCGTTCAGCGTCAGCTGGCAACGACCTCACCCCACAACCCCTGTACTGGTCTCCGAAGCTACAGTGACCAAGAGTATGAAGACATACTCCAATGATGACAGAACCACGGACTGACCATTCCATGCTACACATTCTCGACTGATTGACGTTGGTTTCGGCGGAGATGGGGGAAGGAAAGCGAGCGCTCGTGACGATAGTGAAAGGGAACAGCGACTGTCTGCGTCAAATATGGTTCTTGATGGTCTAATGGTCAAACGGACGAGAGTCACAGGTTTTATATTTCGCATGGTCGGTTACGATTTGGTAAGAAAGGTCCTTCGGAGGCAGCGGAATCCACCACTAGGTACGAAGTGATCGTGGGAGAACCGATAGTGCGAACGTGATGGCGTAGAGTGCGCACGAGGGAGAGAAGGAGTGGGCGAGAGAGTTGTGAGGGAGCTGTGCTCGAGTGAACGCCCTGATTTTCCCCTTGCAGGTTCACGATCTCAAAATGTCTGTGCATGCAATGCAGAGGTGAAAGGTGCCACGTCGTCAAGTTCTTCAATAAGAAGACGACCGAAATGGGCAGAAAGGGTAAACTGGCACGAGGTCGGACGGAGGGCATCGCATCCCCTCATGGAAAGTAACCTGCCAAGCGGCTAGGAACGCAAGCAAAAAACCTACCAGCGAAAGGAAAGAAAACATGCCGTTTGACCATTTCGATCAATGAGCACAGATCTGGGACAGAAATACAGGAATCCGTCAGATATAGTAAATTTGGCTGAGCTCCTGAGGTCGGGTTCCTTCTTGGCCGGTCTGACCATGCGTGGCCAGCAACTTGAACGTGATCGATTTGCGTGTTATCGCACGTACGAAAGGAGGAGAAGTTCGCTGAGATGAACGTTGACATGATGGTGGGTGTTGACCGCAATGTTTGCACGGCTGGGCGTAACTTGTCGACCGTCCTTCTCGGGCGCTCAGTTGCATCCGACCGAGCTTGAAGGGCATTGGCCGATACACTATCAATGGCACGATGCAAAAGGAGCCAAGTTTCCCGCCTCACTATTAGCATGCCAGTAATAACTATCGGTGTCGAGTTCAAGTGATGTCGATCATGATGGTCGTGGAAAACATGACCGTTCTTCTGATTCTGATCATGATATGGATCCGTTCCCAGGAAAAAAAATTTCGATAACCACGAGTCTTGGACTCAGAAGAGTCCCAGGCCAGCGCGAACTGAATGGATTTATTTCGACGCGGCCTCGTCCTTTGCAAGACCATCGTCAGGATTAGGATTTCGTGCGCTCAAGTGCCGCGAGTTTCAAATGCGTCCTGCTACCACGCTCATATGCTCGCAGTTCGTCCTGTGAAACAGGGAGATGTGGCCAGGGCGGAAGAATTCGAATCATCAACGAGAGGGATATATCACGCAGCAGCAGCGCCGCATCCTCAAGCACGCAATAGAGAGACACCTCGAGCCATCAGCACAAAAATATTATCATGAAAAGAACCCTCCTGTTCCCCCACCACACCCTCCACGAAGGTGAGAATCCTCCCTCCGGATCCTACTCGAGTCGTCATTAATACGAAGCAAAACAAAACAAAGCGAGCTCGTTGGACGGCCAGTTTGATAATGGCATGCTATCTGCAATCCGGGTTTCCCACTCCTTTGATCCAGAAGATCCCAATGTTTGGTGGATCGAAAATACACCTGACCCCGTGGCTCGGTTGATCTGTAAATAAAATGTGATGCTGACCATTGGTGTCCCACAGTAGTCCGCTTCGAACCCCACAACGTTCTTCTCCACTATCAACCGAGATGATCAGGTTCTCAAACGTTATGTTCTGAATGAACTGCGTGCTGATGTGGCAGAACATGACGTGAACGTACTGGTGAGTCGTCGAGTCGTCGACCGTTGTCGACGGGAGCTGCCGAAGCAACACGGCGTCCTAGAACTTCATTGATGTCAGCGGAGCAAACGCAAGGTAACAACTTCGGATGACCATGCGTCGACACGACCCCACGTGAATCGTCGTGTTTCGCGGGAACTCCTCTGGTCTGCTGGAGGCCGGTTCCTGAGGGTCCACGGAAAAATCTGCTCTCTCTTACAGTGGTCTAAAAGCACTATCACGAACCGAATCACAATTGTAACAGTCCCCATACCACAATACGTCCTCAAAGTGCGTGGCAAGATACTGACTCGACCCCTCTCAACGATATAGGGGAACTTGGAATCCATAAACGTCAGCCAGGTTCGACCTCGTTCTACTACAAACACCCTTTCTTGGCCTCGCCTAACTTCGTCATGTCATCGTAATGAGATCAGCCTGATCATGAAGTACCTGCTCAGCGACGAAAACATGAGGAGAAAGGCAATGTGACTTCCTCGTTTGGGGTCGTTCCTCGAATGACAGACGAGACCTGCTTCCTTGGCTCCGGGTCCCCCCTTCATACGATCATCACGCTGTCGAGATTCAAGTCATTTTTCTTTCTGTTTCTTCCATGTGCTCGTTTTCTCCGCCACAAGGCCTACGCATGTCCAATGAGGTGTACCACATGCAACAACAAAAGCAACGTTTCGCCGTCCATCTCCTGCACGTAAAGGGAATCAGGGAAGTATCAAAGCGGCCGCCAGGACGGTTTCCATCAAAAACCTTCATAATCCCCGTCTGCTGGCTCCCAAAAGAAGAGAAGATGCGCCATCCGTACGCACTTTTTTCATTCACGTTACAGCATGGGCAGGGGGAACACAGATACAGTCACAGCGTGGGCAAGGGGGGTTACGCAAGCACGACCGCAACGTGGAATTTGATTGGATCAACGTACGCTCTCTCTTTTCTTTTCTTTTCTTTTCTTTTCTTTTCCCTGCTCGGAACCGATTGGGATGGTGTAAGTGCGATAGACTTCTAGACATGAATCCGTTTCGTCAGCCAACCCCCTGTTGCTCGTACGTAACAACGCATACGCCGGTGGCGTTGAACATTGAGAGCGTCAGAAGCATCTTCGAAACCTGTCGTTAGACTGGGAAAAAGAAATGGACAATACATCAAACGCACGCTTAGACGTCATTGATTTCTGGACTTACCCGACTAGACGGCCTGAGAAATCCTTGTGGCGCAAAGCAACACGTGGAGAACTTGGTCAGTGTCGGCATCACTTAACTCTTCACTCCACTCTCGGAAGGGTGTCTCGGAGTTGAGAGTTTGGTGGTGCACTTGTGGTGCGCGCGACTTCTTTCCCGTCACGCTAGTTTTCCGTGATACTCAGAGGCACCCGTTTCCACAGGACATCGCTGAATCCGCGCACGGTCGTAGCCTTTCGTCGAGCGGATTTCCCGAAAAATACCTCTTACGCACTCTGGCACGCCATGGCCCCGCACTACCACAGTCCGTTTTGAGAAGCACCCGCGGGGGTACTTGTTACACCGTCGCCTTCGAAAAAATCCACCTATTGTCGGTTTGACCTCGTGTGCAGTGCCAAAATCCCGCACCAGAAAGTCGAACCCCGTATTTGTGTTCTCGTCACGTCGAGGACAAGGACGCCCATCCCAGTGCCAAACGATGGCTTTTCCTTGTCGATTTCACGACGAAGCCGGAGCTCGAACCCTAGAATCCAGCCTCTTGACATTCTTGAGCCTGACACTCGTTCTCGTCTATCAACCCTGCTCCGCGAGTATGACAATGACCGATGAACTCCCCTTTGAGAGACTGTCTTCATCACGCTGATAGCCTAGTCTGCCAATGTCAAGATAAAGAATTGGCCGCCGACCCGTGACATGGCATTCCTATCGGACCCTTGGTACCTCATCTCTTCCCATCCCTCGAGCGAAGAGCGGCGCCGTGCAAATCACATCATTCCATATCTATCGTCGGCTTTTTTTTGGACGAGTGACAGAGAAAGACAAGGAAAGAATCACCACCACCATCGCCAGTCATCGATGGACGGACTTTTATTGAAAACCGCCGAAAGATAAAACTGGCCCCTCACATCCCCCTCCTTCTTCCACCCAATCGTTGGGCAACACATACAGATACACGGGGAACGTTCGTCGCTCGCCTCGGTCAGTTTGTCGGTCGGACCATCGGCCCTCATATTGGCGTTCTCTTCAAGAAGACAGAAGGCAAGGGTCAAAGCTCGGACGCTTTTGTCCTTCCATTCCAAGCGTTCATGTTGACGAAATCCTTCGAGAACGCGCGAACCAGGCCGATGGTGTGCTCGTGTGGTTATTCTAAATGACGCCCGTGCCTAGGAAGCGGAAGCGGTTCCGGGAAGCGTTTTTGCGGACCTAGTATGTCAGTGCACGAGCTTGCTTCGACTTTCGTCAGTGTCCCTCGTCGAATCCTACCCGTGGGATGGTATGTACTAGTTCCGACATGGAATCGGACGATGCACGACTATGGTGGTGGCACCCGAAAGGGTCTTGGTAGCCCAGATGTGGCCCGTGGGAGCATATCTCATGCTGGCTGTTACCGATAAGGTCCTTCTCCTGACCTGCCCAACTATGTGGTCACTCACGGATCTTGCATACCCTTGTGGTCACTGCCTTTCCGTCGACTCCCTCTGTTTGGTATGTAAGCAAGTAGAAGGGTGGCAGTCAGGGTAGGTGAAGCCCCCTGACGAGAGCTCTGCAGGCTCAAAATCTGCCCCTCTGCCCGTCCCTGCAGGTACTGTACATGCGAACTTTATCTGCTATTCTGAGCCCAAATGTCCGAACATGATTGTATTGTTTTTAATTTACACTCGGGTCGCTTTCGACCAATCAAGCTATAATCGATCGTTTCAAGCAAGATGATTATGCAAACGAGACCTCCAAAGCTAAATCTGCAAAGTCGTTCGTGTGCGTTGTCACATCCTGTTCTTTCTACTCTGACCTTTTTCGATTTCTGTCTCAGATCTTTGCTTTCCCTTCATCGGTCATCCCGGTCATCCAGTGACATTGTAGTCAAAGTGGTGACAGATCGAACGTTGGGGTAACTCCTTTTCTGGTTTGTTTCACTCTGTCTCACCAGGTCACTGGGTGGATCTCTGCCTTGTTCTCATTGTCTTTCTTCGTATCGTTGTTTCTTTTCTCCCGCGTATCTGTGACGTTTTTTTTTTCTCTCGACGAAAAAAGCCTTCGGGACATACTCTGAGGAGAACCTGCGTCGAGTCATTGCTCTACGAAATGAAACGAACCCCATCGGCACGCCTACTAACAGGTCGTCACATAACGACCCGAGAAGCGCGGTCGACCAACTTTGGGTTCGACGGACCTTCCTTCGGTGTTTTGAGATTTCAGACTTTTTGCCTGACGAGTTCAACGTGTACGGACCACGGAATTCACAGCTCGCATTTGATCTTCTGAGTTGATGGAAACGACGGAACGCCCGAATTCGACCTTGAATAGCCAAGAATCAGGCGATATGAATTCTTCCAAACATCCAAGTCGCTCGGGGGTGCAAAGTTGGGTCATCTCTCGTCTTCCAACGCGTCATTTACATCAAGCCCTTGTACTCACCTACGGACGCGCGTCGGGCTGTCAGATGGTTGAACATTGCTCAGGGAATAAAAACTAAAGTAAAGGTCCTATGGTCACAAGTGGCACCATGAGCTTTTACTTACAAATCAACGTACTAGTCGATAGAAAAGACGGATCATGTCACAGCACGACTGGGAATACATATAACTGAACGATAAAAGTCTGGGTACCTATAGTCATCGTCCATCGTCGCGCATGGTCCGTCACAACGCCAACAGTCGACCAGCACTCAGAAAAGTGCAGCACCGACCAAGCCCATGACACCAGCAACACCGAGGGCAGAGGACACGCCGAGACGACCGGCAGCGCTGGACGAGGAGCCTTTGGAGGCAGTGCTGGTAGCAGTGCTGGCAGAGCCAGAGTTGCTAGAAGATTTAGATGCAGTGGTGCCAGTGGCAGAAGATCCCGAGGTGCCAGTGGGAGCAGGACCCGAGCCACCGGTGCCAGTCTCCTGGACAGAGAGATTGTCGCATGAATTGGAGGATCCAGCCTGAACCGTAACAATGTCAGAGTATGCACTTGCGCCGCTACTGTCCTTCAAAGCGATGGTGCTGCCCAAAAAAAAAAAATCAAAAGAGAACCAACCACAAATAAAGCGTTCTTACAAACTGGTGCCAGCTTGAAGGTCCACGTTCCAGGTGTAGGAATTGCCGTTTTGAGTAGGGAACTGCTTGATCTGGAATGCGATGAGCCAAGATCCAGGAAATAAAAGTATGCTCGCTTACAGCAGGAGCCGAAGTCTGACCAGCTAATATCCGCAGCCAGTTGAGCGTCCGCACACAAGAAATAATGAAACTCGCTTACCAGGGACAAAGGTCAAGTAGTAGGGAGCGGTTCCACCAGACCAGTCCAACAGGGTTGGTTCTGACCACGTCGACACAATCAACGCAGGTTTCATCAATCCGGGGGACGCTGAAACTTACGACATTCGACGACGCTAGAACTATGGCGGGGGTGAGAACGAGGAAAAAAAAAGACGTGACAACGCTTACGGTGTGTTGATGGTCAACGCGGCCAAAGCAACGGGAATGGCAGCGACAAGGGCAGCGACGAGAGTAATGAACTTCATTGTGGCAAGTGAAGGACTGCGCGAGGATTCGCTGGGTGTTGTAAAGAGAAGAAAAGTGGTGGTGGAGAAGAAGGACGGCAACCGAGATGGGTGGACATGTTCGGGGTTTGAACGTATTTAAAATGCAGCGATGTACACAATGTTAGCCGACACTTTAGGTAATTCGGACGTGAAGCGTTCGAGTTCCGTCGTGGCTAACATCGCTCGGTCCTTGGAATTCGATGCTCCCCAATGTCTGACCGCAGCGTTGTTTCCATGGCGCGTACATCAATCTGAATCCATAGCGAGCATGCAGGAAAAAAAATACTATTTTCATAACCAAACGTTATTTCCGTCGTGTCACATCAAACCTATCCAGCTGTTGCGACCGCCAGGATTATGCAATGCCGTCTGGCCTATCTTCACGACTCCACACGGTGGCTTGACTTCCATGCTCCCCCGACGTTGCTCCGGACGTTGCTCGACCAGCGGGAACACGTCCACCGCGTCCACGATGGGACTCGGGATAGCGACGTGCGTCGATGTGCGCGAAAAAGACGGTCCCTCCGAGGCGGACGCGTCTACGGCCTGTTCGGCGGGCGACGACGCGTTCGCAACCGGGAGATAAGACTCTGCATACCATTCGTACCACACCTGTCGCTCGTTCGTGAGACGCCATATCGATACTTGCAACTCCGAGTTGCTGGGTAGATAGAGCGGTTCCTGAGATAAATATAAATTTCATCGGTGGGCATCCTCCACGAGGTGGAGTTGGAGAGAAACGTACCCGGAAGGGAAAGAATAATGGAAACCAACTCAGCATGTCCTTGGAAACATGCTCTTTGCGACTCGGATGGATGCTCAGCCCTACATCGCCATACAGTATCGCCTCGAAATAACCAGCCAGTCCATGCATCACCCCCGCGTGTGGGATGTGGAAAGATAACTTGGCAGAGCGAGCGTTGTGACTGTTCGTGAGAGGTAAACCTGTCTTTCCGTGAGCACTGTATAATTATCTCAAAATTATCGGTGCCTGACCTCTTTCATCGACTGTCACGTCTTTTCTTGGATGCTCAAACTCCCAACATTCTTGTATTTTCGGTCCACATCGTCCCGCGGCACCGGCACCATCGCCACTCAGGATATTGACGCTTTGGAGCATCACCACGTACGGCGTTTCCACGCCCTTGAGATCCTTGGACTCTCTCGCAGCGTTGTATAGTTTTGATGAGGACAGAGGTGCGAGATGCGCCGTGTAGGAGGACGGTATCGAAATGCCATCCGCTAACCACGTCCATCAAACACCAATCGCAGAGAGAAGCTCAAACGTGCTTACGCTTCAAAAACCGCATCGCACCGTCCAAACACTCAGGGCTCAATTCGTTATCTCCAAACGACCCCAAGAGCTCGCTGACCAACATATCGACAAGCTCTGGTACCTCGACCCGTCTCATATCACCAAGTATCAGCTCCACCGAAGGTCCCCACTCTGTCGCCTTGCGTCTTTGGAGGCTGACCGTCGAATGAACAAGGGTCTAGGAACACATGCGGGTGAGGACGCACGTCACAAAAGCGTTCGGATTCTTCTCGATTGCGTAGATAAACGCTTCCTTCTCGGCCCTTTGAATGGCTTTGATGGTGCGAAAAACGAGGGGACCACGCCCAGCGCCAGCGACACAGATGACACTACGTGCTATTAGGTCACATTTCCAAGCGAACGAGGCGACGGCGAACGCACATGCGCTCCCTATCCGGCCAGTCCACAAGGGCACGATAGATGGCCTTTTACCGGTCATGATGAATGCAGCACGGATAACGCTGCGTGACAAGAAACTCCCACCTCTTCATAGTTGTGATACTTGACGGGATCTTGCTCAAACGTTTGATATGTGACTGATTGAAGGTTATCCATCAGGGGCTGTGTTACTCGTCATCGTCACTGCTGGAGAATGCAACGTCACGGGCATACCTGCAAAGGATTTTGGAGATAATCTTGGTAGCCTCGCGCAAAGTGCTCGACGGATCCCTCTGTGTTTTCCGCTTGTGCGACGGGGCTACTTTTTTCGAGATGTTTTACATACTGCAAATACGCAGATTCGCCACCCATGGTATGTAAGCCAGAATCGACGCCAGAGAGGATGAAAGCCGGTCGATGCTGATCCCGCAGGGTCAATGGTACGTCAAAGAAGACGGTCGCAAAGCTCACGATCATGCTTTGCCGAATGAATGCTTGCGTGCCTTTTGGTAAAACAGGGTAGCCTTTGACGTTTGCGATGAACGCAGACGCAGGCAGAAAGATGTGTTGGACAGGTTCGGCCGCCCATCGATCCAACACGCCCGCGTTCGCGGGGAGCGGTGGGGTGAGATCGAGTGCTGTCGACGTTAGCACGACTAAAACGAACAGACGCATCACGATTTCACCGCTCACTCAACGTCAACCGTGCGTTGCTATCGCAAACGGTACGGATAACATCCCACATCTCCCAGGTTGCATTGAGTTCACCCTCTGATGCCTTGGTGGACTTGAGATGTCTTTGTGAAAATGCGTTGGAGAGCGCAAGTCTCGGCGAGGACGCTTGCGGGGTCGTAGGGCGACTGGAATTCGAATCACCGTGAGGCGGTGATTCTTTTGATTGAAACACTGCGGGGTCATAGATAGGTAGTCGAACCGAGAAGTGCATGTACGGGATGTTCCGAATGCATTCATTTACGATACGTCCATATGAAGCCACATGCGACCTATTTCTTGGCGGAGGCAGGATTATGGTAGGGATGTTGAGATACGACGCGTATGCAATCTCTTGGTGGAGAGCCTAACCGCCAAGAAGTGAAGTCAGTGAATCGTCCGGGTGAGGACTGCGCCCATTGACCATGACTTTTTGGGACATGGCTATGCCAAAGGCAGGAGATGGAGGAGATGTCCGCGCCGTCGGAAGATGAGGGTGAAAAAGAACTCACGATGCCAGAGTCATGACGAATCCAGTCATCAGTGGCATCCAACTGTAGCCAGTCGGAAGCCATTGCCACGACGATCTCCGCTTCATCTATCGATTTCCTTTTCGATGAATGGCAAGGACGTGTTGGAAGGATAGATCTCACCCAGTCTCGTTATCGTCACCTCATCGAGTAAAAATGAAGGTGACTTCCTCCATGCTTCTGCCGCCTTCTCAGCAAGTATAACCTCCTCATTGCTTGCAGTGCCTGTGGAAGGCACGATGCACATGTTTCGCCACCGGTCCCGCCACTTTCCGGTGGTCAGCGGGAGACATATGGATCTGTATCCCTTGGCCTGGGCCTCGGTCGAGAGGCTGAGCACTGGGGTATCATGAGGAGCGTATCCTCGAGCTGCTTTTTTCTGAATGTCCTCGTGCGTGATCGTGGTCGCAAGTGCAGAAAACCGAGTCATTTGTGTCAATTTTGCAGGGACATGCACTGCGTTGGCGTCGCCCAAAGGTGGGGTGGTTCGCTAGTACTCCAAAAAAGGAAATTCGACAAACGGTGCGGAAGTTGCATGGGACGGGTTCGCTCGAACCATGTGTCTCGCGAGGCCTCTTTTTTTTTTTTTTTTTTTTTTTTTGTTTTTTTTCTTCTGTTTTTTCTTGTGCGACTGAACCCTGGAAAGACCGAGGTGGAGTGCAGAAACTTGATTTTGCCCACACGTCTGCGGTGACGGCGCCTTTAGCTCCACTCCTCGACAAATGGCACCTCGGCCCGCGACTTCGCCTCTGACGACTTCTCCGCTTCACAATATGGAACTACTACGCACAGGATCCCGCGGTCGAGGGCACGAAAGCCCCACGACGATTGGTTAGGAAGTTCTGAAGACGCTCTTCCTGAATGTCCGCAGTGTGGACGGAATGCTTCGAATTGAAATTGTTATTTGATGGGCGCGAAGTCCATATTGACAATATGGACCAGAATTATGCTAGAACGAGAGATGCAACCCACTGACATACCGGTTCTTTTGGAGTCGTCAGAAAGGGGTTATCGGTGTTTTCGATGATGGGCTGGGGTCCTAGCCCCTCTCGGTCCTCCGAAACGTTCGCTGTGGCGTAATAGCCTCTCACAAGCGTTGGATTGACAATGAGTGTCTGATCATTGCGATCGATCACCCGTGCGATCGTGATCACCGGAACGGATGGCTAGTGTAGTACAGGGAGTGATACGACTAACTCTCATCGTGAAATCCATTCGTTCTAGGCCTCTTCTGATGCTGGTCTTCCGTGTCTGTGCGATCTTGGGTAGACAGCTCATACCCGGTGAGGACGCCTTCGAGAACTGTTTGGCTAACGGCAGTTCTGAGTTCTTGATCTGGGTCGGTTCCTTGTGCTTCTGCACGTTGCATGATGTCACGGACGGACTGGATCAAATTGGACGTCAAAGTTTCGGAAGCGGCGTCTTGGGAATGTTGGGAGAGCCGAGGTTCGACGGAGTTGACCAGACGCGTGGAAGGGTCCAGTCGTGACTGTAAAAAGGAAGCGACGTCGGGAAAGTCCTCTTGGAGGTGTTGGATGGGCTTTAGAGCGATGTGAGCGAGAGAGAAAGCGGTTGGGGGGACGACGTACGGATACGCCTGCGTTATTACGCCAGTCGATGACAGCACCGTGATCGATGAGCCAGTGTGCGGTGTCGACGTTTTCGACGGTGTAGAGTGGGGTGTCGCCATCTTCGTCGGTGATGTTGACGTCACCGCCTGAAAGGAGTGAGAGGACATCTGGCGCCAATCTGAGAGATTACCTCGTTGAACGAGATAAACCAATACGTCGAGCTGGGCATAGGATGCGGCCGCATGCATGGGTGTGTATGTGTTTGTATCCGGGGCGTTTGGCGAGATTGCTGTCGTCTGTTTCAGATTGGATGATGGCAGGAGACGATAAGAGACATGCCGTGGCACTCGACCAGTTCCTGGTAGGACGTGAGAAGGGCAAAAGGGAGAAGGAGAAGACGCACGGAGAGACGGACGAGGTCGCCATCTGCAGCAGCCACCCAAACGTTCTTCATAGTCGGATCTATCTTGCGAAAATGAAGAAGTCACCGGAAAAGGAAATCTGGGCGTATGCCGTCAGAAAGGATGACGAACGTCAGGATCTACCAGGAGCTCCTCCTCCTCCCCCCCTTCCCTCCTCCGTCCCACGCGACGGCGGCGGGTCGTTTGTACGAAATAAAATGACTGTCGTGAGGATCTCAGGCCCAGATCTCAGCTGATCGTTACTCTTTCGTTCGGCACCGTCGAGGACGATAAGATGGGGGGGAGTGGGCATTCGTGGTGGCTATATATTCGCCAAATTATTCAGCAATATTTCAACCGCTCGATTGGATCACTCCCGTCCTCTACACTTTTTCATTCTCCGTTCCTTCTCTCTTCTTCGCCGTCCTCACGCACGCAGTTCCGCCAGTCATGAGCTTCCTCGTGCCATCCCAACGAGGCGTGGCCCAACAAATTGACGTCCCTCCCGTACATAACCAAACAACCAGATCGCACTTACCCCTTTCCTCCTTTTCAACTTACCCTCACCAACACGTCCCGACTGCCTCTACACCACCCATGACCTCCTCCTTTTCCCCCGATCCTACCGCACACTCTCTACCAAAAATTGGCGAAACTCGCTGTTGTATGTACACCCGCCTTTTTCATATCCTATCTTCCGGTCGGACATCCGATCATCCTCCTCTTTCCACTCTTTCGGGCACGTTTATACTAATCCTCCAACCCTCAGACTGGTCCTTGCTATCCTCCGATTTGCAGTTCATCTACCTCGACCCTGTCCTCGCAAACCATCTCGAAGATCAGGCCGAACTCCTCATTGGAAAATCCCTCCTCAACTTCGTCCACCCAGAAGAACAGGCTTCCGCCAGAGCCGACTTGTCAGAGGCCCTAGAACAAAGAACGATGCATGGCACCGTCACAAGGTCCGTCTTCCCCTTTACCGCTCCACCCTATACCTAACCCTTTCACCAGGGTCAGATACTGTCGCCTCTCCAGAGTACGCCGTCTCCTCGGCTACACTGGCCCTCTTCCACAGTGGAGCTGTGCAGACAAGATCGTATTAGACAATTACTACATGGCCGTCGACATCGTCATCAGTTGGGCCGCCGAAGGTCTCGTCTTGTCTTTCATCCACGCCGTAGTCGACCTTGCTCCAGGAGACAATGACGAACAGCACAAGACGCCGTGGACGAATTGGTGTGGCACTCCCTCAATGAGTCCAGAACAGCTCTCCCTTCTCGACCAAAGACTCCGCTGCTATTGTCCACAGCCAGGCGTCCTCACCCGAGTCTTTCAGATCCTGTCCAATTCAGACTACAAAGTCTTGTTCAGCTGGCCCCCAGACTCCAGCCACGAATATTCTAACAAACCCTCCGCCAGAGAGTTCGCCAAGTGTGCGTCCGCAGTCCAAACGTCCACACACGACAGTAGCGCAAAAACTAGCTGCACCAGAAGATGGAGGATCGTTGGCACGATGCCAGCGGTCGTGGGTGAAGTAGAGAGCGTTTTCATACCTCATGGTTCGTGGTTTGTTTGACGTCATGCCACGCGTTTCTTACACCCTAGCTAGGGACAATCATGTTTGCCTGTCATACCATCCAGAACGGTCCTCGCAATAGTACCGGAACGTCGTACGCAAGTCGAACTCAGGACGGTTGCGCATCACACCATACTCAGCAGCACCCATACGACGTTTCGCCAAGTTCCTATACGTTGCCTCCCATCAGTGCACCATCGCCGTCTTACGGTAATTTCGTCGGTTCCGTACCGTCCTATTCGTCTCCGTCGTGGTCCAACCACCCTGACTCATCTTCGTTCCTTTATAACCGGTGGCCGCAAAGCAACAGCCCGACACACACGCTAAGCACTCTCCCCGCTTCGTGTTCGTTGCGTGAAACACCATATGGAACACAAGCTTCCACAAGGCCATCAGAATCACCGAATTACGGTGATACACGAGGTCCCCAGCACAGCTACCAACCTACACCGAGTCCGGATATGGATTACGCCGATAGACAGCGCCCTGACAATATTGGCATGCCCGTCTCCTCTCCTGATGTTGTACCACCTCCACGGCACCGCGTAAGTCCAGGTTCCGCACGGGAACCGGTCAGTAATCGGAACAGCAACCGACCTGTTGGAATCCTGCGGTGCACGAGCTGCAAGGCGACATCTAGTCCGGAATGGAGGAAAGGTCCAAGCGGCAAAAAGGAGCTTTGTAATGCGTTCGTAATATTCCTCATTTTTTGTGTCACGAACTGCCCCCTCACATGTGTTGTGGCTTAGTTGTGGTCTCCGCTATGCTCGCTCTCGTGCGAAAAAGGAGGGACACGTGGCGACGACCCAACGCCGAAAGAAGGAAAAGGCAAGTGCGATGACAGTCAAGGAAGAAGGCAACGCAAGTCAATCCTCGCCGATTTCCATCGCTGGTTCTGGAACCAAGGGCAGTACGTTTGAGAGTGCTTCATTTGCTTCTACGTCGTCGGTCGGTTCAGCGTCCGGAAGCGAGGTGTACTCTCAGCATAGCCCTGCTGCCCCTGAGCCTTCACCTTCACCGCCGTCGGGTGCACTGAGCTTTGTACATTATTCGCATCCTCCTCCGCTCCCGCCATCTCATCATGGATTGCGAAACGAAGCGCGGATGCATTTCCATCCAAGTACCGGCCCCTTCCATGCGACGCCGTCTCCGTTGTCTAATCAGTCATCGCAGCGCGCTTTCCGGGGGCTTGACGAATCCGCTATGTCGTCCTCTCGATTGGCACCCTATCCATACGTAACTACGCCGACCATGACATCAGGAGGAAACTCGATCGCTCCACTATCGTCGTTTGAGCGAGAGAAAGCGGACGAACGACAGATGCCGACGTCTTTGGCGAATAAAAAGTATGAGAGGTACGCGATGCAGCGTGGCGCGTAACGTTGTATGCGTCAAATTTTTCTTATTTCCTCCGGTTCTTTTTCCTTTTTCTTTTCACGGACAAGACGTTTCACCTGTTTGTGTTACCATTCATGCGTTTGGGGTATCCGACTGGCTTGTATTGCATTTGCATTATGTTTGGCACGATGATTCAGCTCGTAACGATGCCTGTTTCCATCATACTATTTATTCGCCGCCTCAGTCATCCTATTTACCTCTTCTTTTTCCTTCCTCGTCTTCTTATGTGACTCGTTTCTGTAACGAACGGTCATTTTGTCTGTTCACGATAGCATGTTATGCACGTCATGTTCGGTGTTACAGTAGCTTACTTTATTGCGACTCTAATTAAGTAACCCCGCAATAGTTGTCGGTCGTTTATTTTAGAATTGATTGTTTTCCGGCCACGGAATTGATGACCGTTTTGGGGGTCAACATATCGGTCCGCCGAGCCGATGTGATAGGGTTTTGCTGACCTCACTCGATCATAACTTTCGTGAACGAATTGATGTTTGGATGACACACAGTTTCGTCAGCCCCTCGACGGTGCACGCAATCGTTTGTGCAGTGCCACCCCTATGAGAGTCCTTGCATCGTGCGACGTTCGACTGCCATGTTCCGACGGACGACCAAGTTCCATACGCGTACGCCCAGGAACCGCCCCCTGGCGTACCTAAGGCACAAAGCCCACGACGCGCGGGACAAATACAATACAGAGTACCTTGTCGCAGAAAAGAACTTTGTCGACGAGGAGCGAACAAGGGTTATTATCCCGAGGTAGAGGCGATCTTGAGGACGTATCCGTTTGATCATCCAATCAGGAGATCAGCGAGTGCGCAAACGTGGACGGGACGGGGGCCGTGAAAGCGCCGGTGCGCGGTCCGGCAGTGAGTTGGCGGTGATGTGGCTGGTTTGCCGATGACGGGTTGCTGATATATTGGCAACATTCTGTTCAGCGTCGCAGGCATGTCGATCAGAGTTTGAAGCTGCTGAATAGCGTGTGCGGAATCATCTCGGATGACGCGTAAAGACTGTTGAAGGGACTATCAAGCGTCTGGAGGAGCGCACGCTTCGATCGAACGTGCACCCATCTTTATGCGCTCCCACGTGCCTGTAGACCGATTGCGGACCCTGTGGTCTACTACGACCACCTTGGTGTCGCCGACGTTCGCACTATCGACGTCGATGCTGAATTAGTCCCGACTCGATTAATTCACCCGGACACGTCGATTCGGACAGAACCGGGCGCAATATACGCCCCATTCGGCGTTTGTGGACGAGACTTGTCCGGTTGATGCACCGCAGAGTCGGTCAATCGAGGTGAGGGTTTGATCGAGAGTAGCGAGTCACGCTTCATACTGTCGTTCGCGTTCGCATTCTTACAAGTAGTAATCGAGTCATTCCCCTTTAATAGAGACTTAACCTCGAGCCCCTGTTGACACAACCTGTCACGCCTTAAATGTTCTTATCTGAGCCGAATCCCACCAACAGATTCACGCGTCTTTGAGGCACTGTCCGCATTCAAGTAAGTTCATATCGCTAAGAACGTCAGGTCCATCACGATCATGTGTGACATGATACACGTGATCATCGTCACGCGTATATTGTCACGTACTGGGTCGTGCTTGACTCTGGTCGGCCATGTCCACCGCGAACGATGCCAACACCTCGCCGGAGGTCATGTTACAGTTTTACAGGATGCTTTATCCATTCAAGTCCATATTTACCTGGTTGAATCACGAGCACGTCCCGACCAAGCTCTTCACTCATCGCGAGTTTTCATTCACCCTCCAGGGAGACGTGTATCTACGCTATCACTCCTTCAATACCGCGGAAGATCTCAAAAAGCAGGTTCTAGCGCTAAATCCGACCCGTTTCGAGATCGGTCCAGTGTACTCTGCCAGGGTATGCGTTCTCTATCGCGAGGAAATTTCACGACTAACGATCGAGTCTCAGCCACGCGACAAAAAAACCGTTCGCCCCGCCGCGTTCACCCCGCAGAAACGTGAACTCGTGTTCGACATCGATATGACTGATTACGACGGCGTTCGCACGTGTTGTTCCGCCGCAGACATATGTTCCCGTTGTTGGGGCTTCATCGCGGCTGCTGTCAAAGTCCTTCACTCTTCCCTCGTCGATCAATACGGCTTTCGTCATCTTTTGTGGGTATATTCTGGTCGGAGAGGGATACATTTGTGGATAAGCGATCCACAGGCTATGGATCTGACAGACGATCAACGGAGAGCTCTCGTCAATGCTCTGACGGTGGTCGAAGGTGGAAAGGGGACGGCGAAGAAAGTGAACGTCCGGATGAGCAATAACTCCCTCCCTCCATCGCTGTGGGGGGCCTTGAAGGTTCTCCGTGAGTTGTTCGATCCGCTGGTGCTGGACGATCAAGATTGCTTCGCCTCCGAAGAGGGTTGGGAGACGCTACTCCATCTTTTTCCAGACCCGGAGTTCGTTGAGATCTTTCGTACGAGATGGTCAAAAGACCCTGGTCGGTCTTCTGCGCAAAAGTGGAACGACCTTGGCACACACATCCTCAAGATCAAAGAGACTAACGTTACCAAGTATGTGAGTCGAGTCGAGGAAAGTCTTTTTTCCCTTGCTCAGTCTGACAAAGATGTTGGTTGTTTAGAATCGTCTTTTCTCTGCAATGGAAGACATCGTTCTGCAATACACATATCCTCGTCTAGATGCGGAAGTCTCCAAGCACCGAAATCACTTGCTCAAGGCACCGTTCTGCGTGCACCCCAAGACAGGGCGTGTCTGCGTACCCGTGGACCCAGCGAATGTCGATCGGTTCGACCCTTGTGGCGTTCCAACAGTCACTCAGTTACTCCAGGAACTGGACCTCGCGGGAGAAGGTTCCGACTGGGAAAAGACGAGCTTGAAACCATACATTGAGATGCTGGACAGACACACGATGGGACTCATGGAAGACGTGAGGAAGACGAAACGAGCGAATTACGGTGGTGAGTCGGATGGTCGCGGTCAGCGGTCGCGTGAGGTAACTGATGTTGGACAGATCACGGTGGATGGTGATGTAGTTTTACGTCCTGTTGTATCATTTCTTCTTCGCAATCGACCCAGCGATGTTGTTGTAAGGTGACTCGATGGCGAGGTGACCACCGACAGGCGAGTCTTCGGATGCAGCGTCGTCGCGCTCGTTTTCTAATCTGCACCCGACCAATTTTTGCTCTCCGTCCTCACCATCGTTTGTTTACAGTGTTGATGTCTTCCCTTTCCTCCCGACTAAGCCCCTGTCCCAGCCCGAGCTTTATCACGCAGTGATAAACGTCGATTTGAATCATGACGGTTCGCGTTCCCGTATCGCGCAACGTCCGAGTGGCGGTCGGCTGTTACGTCCTGGGCGACCACGCCTCGTATAACCACTGCGCTCATATACCGGCCCCAGGAGCACCAGCACGTACCAACGTCGACATCAATGTCCACGCCGTCGTCTACGACGCGAGGTCAAGTACTCAGCGCAGAAAAGGACGTCACGATGATATATGCCGCGCCTGTCTCTCGACGGACGCGTCAACCCTCGAGGACGAACGATGACCGAATTTGGATGACGTCCGAGGCATCCGGATCTCGACCTCGTATGGATGCCATAGTCAGCATCTTGACCCGGACATGGAACGAACGTTGCATGAGTCGGATGACACGAAGATCCAGAACTCGTCTCTTCCACGCGCGTCGCACGCGCTGGCGGTTTGATCGACACCCTCATTTCTACTCTGCAAATCTATCGCAAGGACCTACCCCGGTCTTTATGTACAAAGTCTTTCCGAGTACGAGTCTGAGGTTGTCAGCCACATCTTTCGTTGCCAATGGGCGACGGACGGACGACGCTCGACTATTGGCGGCCCAAGGACGATCAGCCTCCATACTAAATTACGAGTTGGCGGAGCTGGAACGACCGAGAAGCGTCGAAAGGGAAAGACTCGCAGAGCTCGAACATGTAGGAAAAATAGTTGTGGAGGAAGGTCTCTACGACCGTGGTATGGAATTGCCAGCCAATCTTTCTCGGTGTCATCTCTGATCTTGAGCACGGCCGGATAGGTTGTGTTCTCATTGATCATTATCGATCCGCCACCAGGCTCTGCGTCTCCTGAGTCAAACAATCTGGTGTTCAGATTGCTCTTTCTTCCAATCGCACGACAGTTGGCCTCCGCGGACGTCACTCTGGGAGGGTCGAGTTGGAGTTTGGGGGCGTGATTGATCGCGGCGTGCAACTTGAAGCAATCGCCGATATATCTGGTCTGGTGTGGGCGGTGTTAGCACGCGCACAAAGTCCGAATGGAAGTATGGAGGAATGATACGTACACCCTCGGACGGATGCACACTAGTGTGTATTGCCGTCTCAGATGAACGGGACCTCGAAAGAAAATATAGCAGCGAACAACATCGATTGGAAAGTTTCATCCGCGCAGACATTATGTCATTGACATGTCTTTTTACAGTGAACCAACACCGGCACGAGATGATCTTGTATCTACCACCATCAGGTTGTCCGGGTCCCCACAAGACCACGCACTATGACCCCCCGGGCCTCTATGGGAATTTGACCTGTCAGATGGGGCGAAGGGGGACCCAAACGACGGGCTCTGCCAACTCACATGGTTCTCCCGATCATTTTAAAATTGATCACCGTCTGGTAATCAATCTGTACAGCGGCTCGTATGTTAGTCTTCTATAAAGAAAAATCTGCGGTACGTTATAAAACGCATGGGCCCTTACGATCCAGTGAGCAAATTTCGATTTCACCCCTCCCGTAAACTTGAACACGCCATGACGATGACTCTCTGTCGTTGGCTTGTGCTCCTATTCGTCACCGTGCTTGCCCGCGGTGGGCCGGTACAATTGGCGAACCTGCAACTCCCGCCCGATGCCGCTACTCACCAGCAGGCTGTGGTGAGCCTCTTCGTCGAGTCGTACGAAGCGTATCGGTCAGTCGTCTTCGAAACGCGGCTTATGGTGACACTCAGTTATGCTGCAGGGAATATGCATGGGGTCATGATGATCCACTGCCGTTCTCGAAATCATATGTCGATGTACGAAACGGGTGGGGGGCGTCCATCGTGGACGCTTTGGATACAATGGTTCGCGTTCAATTCGAGCTGCAGTGTTCTGAATGACTCATGCACATGCATGTCTGTGGCTTAGTGGCTCATGGGTTTCTACCACTGGTTCGGACAGGCAGTCGATCATATCGCAACGGTGGACTTTAGCCTCTCACAAACGAATGCGACGGTCAGGTAATCCGCCGCCGTCACCACGTCGCATGTACGGTACTTTGACTTTAACACACATCATAGTCCGTTCGAAACGACGATCCGTTATGTCGGAGGGTTCATGAGTGCCTATGAGCTCTCTGGATACCAGTACGACACACTAGTCCAGAAAGCAGAGCAAGTCACGCAACAAATGGCGTATGCGTGGATCGGGGTGAGCAACTTACCGTGATGACGTGTGGGAATTTGCCGTGAACAGTACGCAGGACAATTCAATTCCTTATGGTTATATCAACTTTGCCAACCACACACCCACCTATGCGATAGTGAGTTTTGATGGCGTCTTCGTTCCTCTCCACTGACGCGTCCTTCAGTCGAACATTGCTGAAGCCGGTAGCGTACGCCCTTCATCCTTACCTCGAGAGCGACACGGTAAATCTAATACTGATAGCTCACTATGGAGTGGAACCGTCTAAGGTGATTAAATGGTTCTTGAGAGTACTCGTGTCTAATTGCAAGCTAGTTTGCACACCAATAATGACACCTATCGTCAACTTGCCGAGAAGTCGGTGCAGCACATGATCCACATGGTAACGTTCTGAACCTATCGTTTGAATGTCGCGCCTTTTGACTGTGTCCTCATTTTGATAGCCAACTCCATTGATCGGGATGCCTGCACAGGACATTGATCCTTCGACTGGAAATTCGGTTGATTCCTATGTGGTACCTGACCAACCTACGTGATGATTTCACAAGGGTTACTCATCAGATGTAGAGTTGGGGCGGGGGATCCGACTCGTACTTCGAGTATTTGACCAAGTACGCTCGACTCACAAACACAGATGACAATTCATACGCAGACGCATGGTCAACTGCAGTGGATACCTCCATTAAACAACTCTTGAGGGTACGTTGACGAAACACGCCTGCGGGATCTTTCTGATGGCGTACTTTTCACTAGAACTCCACTGTGGGTGGCTGGGTTTATCTTGCGGCTTGGGACGGCCAAGCCATTCTTCATATCAGCTCGCATCTGGCTTGTTTCTATGGCGCAAACTGGATTCTTGGTGTGTTGAGAATCGTTGCCGCCGTAGTTGAAGCTTACGTTGTCCTAGGCGGGAAGCTCACAAACAACGACACGATCGTTAATATCGGTCTTCAGCTTACCGATGCATGCTGGAACACTTATGCAAGCACTGCGTAGGCTTTCTCCTTCCCAGGCAGCAACAGTCACATCTAATACATCTGATAGCACCGGCATCGGCCCCGAAGGGTTTGCCTACTCCTCCTATGATGGTAACTACACAGGTGGGCCTTCACCTACGGCAGAGCAAATCCAGTTTTACGATGAACATGGTTATTACATCACCACGTCGTATTATGACTTGGGTCCCGAG
The DNA here is from genome assembly GCA_038090035.1 of Xerocomus nothofagi. Taxonomy (NCBI): domain Eukaryota; kingdom Fungi; phylum Basidiomycota; class Agaricomycetes; order Boletales; family Boletaceae; genus Xerocomus; species Xerocomus nothofagi. Next base: position 6,355 of record JBBPLY010000143.1, on the reverse strand, counting down.
GTGCTCGAGTCAAACTTCTATGCTTGGCGCGCGACAGGGAATAGGAAATACCTTGACAATGCGGCCAGTGCGATCCAGAGTTTCCAAAAGTATCTTCCAACCACGGTCGCGTATACCGGCATCAACGACGTCAATAACGTGACCTCGACCAAGATTGACGACATGGAAAGTTTCTGGTTCGCAGAGACACTCAAGTACCCGTACGTGTTCTTTGTTCGTCGAGTTGAGAATTCAAAGCGAATTGGATCGCTTTCCCCGATAGGTACCTGACATTTGACGACCCCAATAACATTTCGCTCGATGATTGTGCGTAAACGTACTTCCTAGAATATCGGATGTTGAGCCCATTGTCCTCGTTCTAGACGTGTTCACCACCGAGGGTCACCCTTTCAAAGTGCCGACGGCGAAGAGTGTCTATGGTTCTGGGCCGGGGCCTCATCCAGTGTCGACGTCGCCTTTCGTCGCTCAGACACTCAGCGGACCACCCCCGGCCATCTCGCCCAACGCTGCGTTGCCTGCTCCTGATACAATGGGACCTAATCTTTGATCTGTTTTGTCGGCATGGAACTTGATTTTAAAACTTTGCGGCGTACATACCCAATGGGTGAGCATCGTATGCCCCGACATCTCTATATTGTAAGCTCGCAGCTTCGGAGCCTATGGTGTCTCCCACGTCATGATGCGAAAAGACAATGTCGATTTCGACTTCAGCAGGTCCTAGTGGGTGAAGTACCACGACGCGGAGAAGAAATCCGTCGATGCAGAGAGGGTTTACCATCCCGAGGTAAGTTCACGGCCCGGCAGCGAGTCGCTGTATGGGATCGGTCGTAAGGCGGTCATCTTGGATGCCCCATATGGGTTGGCATCGATCGACGAGTTTGTTTTTTGCCTGATATACATACGGTGGCGCCTTTGACATAGAAGATCGAGTCGATCGCTTGTCGATCATCAATCGGAGGTCGATGTTTCTCGATCTTGAACTCTTTTTTGGAGGGCGTAGTACAACCTTTTTCTACACGGGATCAAAAGGTGATGCACCTCCGACTGGACTTGCTAGCCTTGTACTAACCCCTGACGAGGACAAGTATGTACACGGCCACCAAAACATAAATGGTTCTTTGGTCCTTCCAACGGAAGTCATTGTATATAGGTGATTTACTGATTTGAATCAGCCAGAGATCGGAGGAGCGGTAAATATATACACGTCTACGCACGTCACTTGATTAATGGTGTCTTGTCTGTCAATTGGTGCTTAATCCTACCAAGTAAAGGCTCTACTGAGGAAACTCCCGTTCTTACTGTAAAACGTGGGATGATATATGAGGACACAACGACAGAACGACCTTTGATACTCTAATTCGATATACAATCGTCAAAGTGCTCGTTCCTCGAAATAACCAAACGACGCTCGACTACTATCAAGTCGACCCTCGTACTATGATGTCGTGGGGCAGCATGCCAAGGAATAATGTCACCTTGGAGGCCCGTACTGCCGTCATCCATGATGAGGGAGAGGCAGGACGCGCTCGATCTGGGTTCCACCAAGTGAAGTACGATGAAGGAATTTTGTTGACGAAAGATCACGACGGTTTGCTATGCAGTCGAGGGAAGCACCTGTGGGCCAAAATGGTTCTTGTCTTTGTCCATTTCATCAAGGAGGCTCTAGCAATGCGCCAATAATGGCCCAGTAGTGAGTGGCAGAACGGGTACGACGGCGGTCGTATTCGGATACCATTTTCCTCTTCGTTGCAGTATTTGGTCCATGTCGATTGGAAGATCGCTACTTCAGAGTGGTGTATCAATCATCGTCTCCCCGACGACGCTGAGAGACTCTTGAAGGGACGGTTACCGTATCAGTGGGCGTCGACGCAGATTAAGCTTCGTCTTCACTGACCATGGTTTCACGGCGTTAGTCAAGGTAGAATAGAGTAAATTATTCCCACGACCAGAGAGAGACGCGTCATGGTCTGGCTCAAGTCCATCCACGATCACTACGATGTCCAGCAACGAAGTGCTGTTGAAAGAGGCCGAGTCGGTCGCCTCCACCAACCCAAAGCGCGCTGAACAGATCTACAAACAGATTCTAAGTTCAACAAGTATGTCCATCTCGTCGCACCTTCACCGGGGGATCATGTCTTTTTGCAGCCTCAACGTCCAATGGAACCTCTTCCTCAAGTGATCGGGATCAGTCACTTCGGGACCAAGAAGCTGCCATGATCAAACTAGCAGAACTCTACCGGGATCAAAAGTGTGTGCTTTCTTCCGCTTCATCGTCTAACGCGAGCGTGACCATGTCCAGAAATGCAAAGGGCCTGGCAGAAGTCATCACACTCTCTAGATCTTTCATGTCGTCGACAGCCAAGGCCAAAACCGCCAAGCTCAGTAAGCTGTCTACCGTTTCGTGTCAGCGTGACAGCACATGACGAAAGACGTCCAGTTCGAACGTTGCTCAATTACTTCAACGATATCCCCAACAGTCGTCAAGTTCAAACAGACGTACTCATGGACAACATCGACTGGTCAAATCGTGAAAAACGCATATTCCTCAAGCATAGCTTAGAAATTCGCCTCGTCGCTCTGTGAGGGTACCGTAATATACTGGCGTGTCGCCCAACTGACGTTCGTAGACAATTAGAAGCCCTGCAATTCAAGGGTGCCTTAACGCGCATTGATGCACTTTTGACGGAGCTCAAGAAACTCGACGATAAGATGATTCTCACAGAGGTTCATCTTCTCGAAAGTCGAGTTTATCGAGGGATAGGCAACTTCACCAAGGCAAAGGTACGTCCTTTCTCTTCATCGTCTCAAGCATGTTCATCACGTGGAATTATCTACAAGGCCGCACTCACTTCCGCCAGAACAGCCGCAAACTCGATATATTGCCCACCTCACCTCCAAGCAGCTCTCGACCTCCAGTCTGGTGTTTTGCATGCAGAGGACAAAGATTATACCACAGCATATTCATACTTTATCGAGACGTTTGAGAGCATGACAGCTCAAGACGATCCAACCGCGCTGACCGCACTCAAGTACATGCTTTTGTGCAAAGTCATGCTCAACTTGGTCAGTTCATCCACCAATAATCTTCAATTCCTATTTACCGTCGAACGATCTAGCCCGAGGACGTCACATTGCTTCTATCCGTTAAGCTCACGACCAAGTATGCTCAGTTGCGAGAAATCGAATGTATGCGCGCCATTGCGATCGCTCACCAAAATCGTAACCTGTCCGAGTTCGAGAAAGTATTGCGTGATTATAAAGACGGTCGGTGCTTCGCCTACCATATATCATCGAGAACCAAGCATCCTTTCTAGAACTCTCGTCCGACCAGACAATACGTTCTCACCTTGCCGCACTATACGATACCCTGCTACAACAAAACCTCCTTCGTATCGTCGAACCATACTCGATTGTCGAAATTGACTACGTAGCAAAGCAGGTCGGTCAAAGCCGGCAGGAGGTCGAAGCAAAGTAAGGACCATAATCTGGACGCAATCCCTTCAGGGTGACAGCTTGGACAGACTTTCACAAATGATCTTGGATAAAGTCCTTCACGGGGTAATCGATCAAGGAAGGGAGTGCCTTCTTGTGTACGATAAACCCGACGTCGACGTAGGTTTCCCCCTGCGCGATCATCTGTTTGGTTGCTCACGGATGCTTGCCGCTTTAGAACATGTATGGCGCTGCCATCGATACCCTTGAGCAAGTGGGTAAAGTGGTGGACTCGTTGTACGCAAAGGTACGCTCTGCGCTTGAATAAAACTTCGCAGTGTAATAATGGCTATGAACGCCAGACTGTAAAAATCGCATAAAAGTCCTTGTACTAGTAAAGACGATATTAGTGCTACTGCAAACTGAGTCGAATCGGATCGAGGTGGCAACTTGCTTGGATGTTCAAAGTGGTTCAAAGTGCTAGCAAACGAGTGGCGTTTGCAGATATACAATCGTTCCTCATCGCAAGGCGCGGGGAGGCCTTTGAGTTCCAGGTCGTGCAGGTGCGGTGTGTTGTCCTGCAATCAGCGCGTTCGTAGTTCCTTGCATATGATCGTGAAGATTGAAGTTGGCCCACGCCGTTCTGATTGTCCGCGTGCATCCATCCGTACGATGTGACCACGTTTGTTTGGGATCGTCGATATGGAGTGGTGTTTTTGATGATATAGCCTGGATGTTAAAGGTCATTCGAGGGCATTCCGAGTAGATATGTGACGATGTTAGATATCGCCGTCATTGTACCAAGTCTGCCAACTTCTAGAACGCCACCGACGACCATTACCAAATTCCGACATCCAACGAGCGACTACCGTCATGTCTGAATCGAACGCTGATGCACGCTCGAGTACAGAAGGCAAGGATTTCGTCGTCGTAAAGCGGTGAGGAGAACATCTTCCACTAGCCTGACCTCTCCTGAGCTGATCGCATACTCCAGCCCGACTGCACGCGTAGTACTACCCTCTGAAGAGGACCACGACGATGGCTCCGAGTACGAATCGGCCTACGAAGACGTGGAGGAGAACGAAGAGGATCCACTCGAAGACTTTCCTGACGACGCAGAAGTACGTACTCCACCCTGCAGGGGGGTTCGATCGCTAACGTGCGTGGCGTCTAAGGAACTCGAGCTCGTGCACGCACGCGTGGGTTCGCTCGCCCCGCTGCGATTGCAGCGCTTCGCGAGCCATCTGAGGCGATTGTGTCTCCGACAAAACGCCGTGTCGTTTCTCGACTCGGATGTGTTCTGCCAGTTGCAAAAACTGGAGGAATTGGACCTGTATGACAACAAGATCAAGACGGTCGGTGATGCGTTGGACCAGCTGTCTTCGTTGACGTGAGGCGGTCGTTTTTCGTACTGCTTGAGCGACGCGCTGACGTGTAGCGTCGATCGACAGCATGTTGGATCTCTCGTTCAACCTGTTACGAAGTATACCCGATGCACTTGTTCGACTACGATCTCTCCAGACGGTGTACTTCGTGCAGAATCGAATATCGAAGATTACAGGTCTCGAGGTGTCTCTGTCGCTGACGAGTCTCGAACTTGGGGGCAACAAGATCAGGGTACGTCGGCCTGATGCACATCGTGTATGTCGTATCGACACGCCATCTGCAGCACATAGAGGGGCTGGACGCGCTCGTCAACTTGGAGGAGCTATGGCTAGGAAAGAACAAGCTTGTGAAACTCGAAGTATATGCGACGTCGATGACGAACGTTGACCGCGATGCTGACTTTCCACCGTCGCCAGAACTTGGAAAAGCTCGAGAAACTCAGGATTCTGTCTCTCCAGTCGAATCGTATCACTAAGATCGAGAACCTGGACAGATTAGAGAATCTCGAGGAGCTGTATCTCAGTCATAACGGGGTTGAGAGAATAGAAGGTCTCGAACACAACGTGAGTGGCTCCGGTATGATGTAGGACGTAATCACGAAGGTCTGTATTCAGAGAAAGCTCAAGACATTGGACATTGGCACGAATTTCATCCCTGCGATCGAGAACATTTCACACTTGTCATCATTAGAGGAACTCTGGGTGCGTGTGTCATCTCGGACAGGAGGAGCGCACGTCTGACCGAACGTCTCTTTTCTTCCAGCTGAACAATAACAAGATTCCTGATCTCAGCGCACTCGAATCGCAGCTCAAGCATTTGACATCGTTGGAGACGATCTACCTCGAAGGCAACCCGTGTCAAGAATCGGAGGGCGCAAATTACCGACGGAAGATCATCCTGTCTCTTCCACAAGTGAAGCAGATCGATGCTACGTGCGTCTCCGTGCGACGATCTGGATTTCCGTTCGGGATGCTGACTCGACCACGATAGGTTTGCGAAGCCATTGTAGAGTCGTATACTTTGATGCCTCGGCTCGAATAACGTTTAGCGTCGAACCAGGACATGTACATATCATTATGACCTTCATGCTACCGTATTTCATGCAGCCTCCATTTGTCACGTGATTTATTTTAACACTAGCGCCAGGCGCAGCGTTTACTTGACTCAGTCTTCGATGGCCCCAGCCGACAAGGCGAAAGTTTCGGGCGTCAGCGTCTCTTCCTTCTTTGATCTCAAGGCCGAACTCGCAAAGAAATCAGACGAGTTTGCGAGGACGAAAGCAGCGAGCGGTTCCAAGTACGTTCCGGGTGAAGGTCGAACGCGACCGGACAAGGTAACGTACCCATACCATCGACCTCGTTCGTTGGACCGAGCAAGCTGACGTCGCTGACGATCCGGCGTACCTTCACGCTCCAAGAAACCGACCGTATGGACCCGATCGAACAAGGGCGTACACGGTCGAGCAGCGCGCGACGTCGAGCTGGAAGCTGTGAGCAAAGTGACCGTCGAATCAGCGCGTGCGGCGTTGGAACGCAAA
>JBBPLY010000142.1:5468-44783 GCA_038090035.1 Xerocomus nothofagi | reverse complement strand
GACGAGGCGAACATCAGACGCGTGGCGCGCTTTTAAGTTTCATCAACAGTCGGTCGACTCGTGACTCGTGGTTCTTATTTTTATCGCATACGCGAAGCTTTGGTATGCGCCAAGAGGGTGTCTGAGACCGACGAAGTCGATCTTTGAAGACGCGGTCGGGTTGACGAGACGTGTGGCAAGACGATGAGGAACGTTCTCGGACGTCATCCAAAGTTCGCATAAAAACGTGACAAGCCAGACGTCGTTTCAGGCAAGTACATACACGAGGCAGCCATGTGTGTTCGGTGACAGAAGGAGACCGTGGGCGGGGGGATATTTAATGGATCGTGTTTATCCCTTCTCACTTTTCCTCGTACGGGCGCGGTCTTGATTCGATGAGCGGTAGTATGTAGCTTACTTGGAGCGTCAGTCTCGGATCCGGGGATCGGTCTGTGCTTGCGTTCCGTGTGGTAGGGGCGACGAGAGCGGACCGGAGAGCGAGGATCAATGAGAGCGAATGGACGCTCCCTGGCTGTGCGTTGCATTCTTTCTGACATGACGGAGAGAAGGGAGAGCACGTGGAGGATCAAACGAAAATGTACAGTTGGCTCGTTCCGATCACTCTTATAAAATGGTCCACCTGTGTCCGCCGTCCACCGTCCACAGGCCTTGTCCTCCTCGATCCGACCTTTAATCGTACATCCCCAACGTCGCATCGGTATCGGCAAAAATCTTCGTTCTAGGTAATGCATCATCCTCGCATCGGTGTCAAGGCGATGCCATTTGGCTGGAGACGGGACCCACTCAAATCCGCTTTCTTTCAGTCCCTTCTTCACTCATATCCCAATATCCACCAAAAAGAATCACCACGCTGAACCAAGAACAAACGAATCACCGGCCTCTTTCGCAAATGGAGTGCCCCATTCTGGTTTGGATGCTCTCGCTCAATCGCGATGTGACGACAGAGGTGCGTATGCGTGCTCGCATTCCGTCACTGCCCTTTTTCCTTCCGACCCCACCGTGTCTTCTTTCCAACCGTTTCGTAATCCCATTCGCGCAGGAATACGACAAGTGCCATAATCTCGTGAGGGAGTGTGCACCCCATGCAAGGATAGCCTATGATGGCACGTCCATCGAATCCTTTCGTGAGTTTCTACTCTCCATGTCCCATCCCATCTCTCTCTCCGGCCTTGCTTCCATTGCCTCGACGCGCATGCTTACGGCCGTTACCTGCAGGCCAGGTCATATCACAAATGTTACCGCTCCTCATGATGCGTCACAGGCGGATATCGAGAATAAAGTGGAAGGACTGCGAGACGTCAAACGGAAAACACTGGATAGAACAGGTCTGTTCGTCCGATCGTCTTCTTTTACGCCTCCCCCACATCACCAAAAACTCACACATCACCCTCTCCTCTTCTTCCGTTCCACCCTACACAACGACCACACCACACAGTCACCCGACGACATGCCACCAGAAAAGTTTCTTCAATCGATGATCGGATACCATCTTGCCTACGACAATTCGTTGTGCGGCATGGTCATGACCCAAGGTCGCCAACGACAAGTCGTCAACATCGGCCTCGGCATCAAACAACTCTCCGTAGAACCTCGAGGAGTCTCCGTAGCCGCCTACGCCGAATCGTTTGCTCACAAGGTTCGTTGCTTCCTTTGCATGACGACACGCGCACGCTTCTTGACAAATTTCGGCACGCGCCGCACGCGTTCCCCCTCTTCCATTTCGTCGTTTCTTTCTTTCATTCATGGTTTATTGTGTTTATTATTTATTCATTTTTTCGGGGCGACAAACAGCTCACCCCATTGGAATTGACGTTCATCGCCCCCGAACTCGGTGACGAAGTCGTCCTTCGGCGACTATGCATCCTCCTCTCGCTTAAAGCGGCCTACATCAAAGCAGTGGGACAATCCCGCGGCTTCGACTGGTCCCGTCTCGAATTCAACATTCCCAACGAGAGCGCACGGGGAGACGACCACCCCTTGCAAGGTTGGGAATTTCGAGTGTTCAAAGCCCAGCTCGGCGTACAACGGAGCGGAACGGTGATCGAAGAGTCATATCAGTGCGCATGTGCGTTCTTTCGGGGGACGAAAGAGTCCAAGTTTATATGGCACGACAACGCAAAGGACTTGGAAGCTTGGGTACAGTTTATCAATATCGATCAGATGATCAAGGTCATTCCAAAGTTGACGGCGTGAGCGGTCGTTCTTGGGGGGTTCTCTTTTTCGTGCCTTGTTGTACCTGTTTTTGTACATCGTTCTCTTTCGTTCGTTCTTGTTCAGCTTATATGTAGCGTACTATCGTCCAAGCTCGTTGTAGAGTTGGCATTCTTTCTTCCCTCGCTTGCTACATGCTTTGCCATCTACTTCGATACGGATTTTTTTCTTTTCTTTCTTTTTCTTACCACCCATGCTGGTCTATCTAATGACTTGATACGTCGAAACGTGCTACGTGGGGCAAGAAGGAGAGGGGGTACTAGTAGACTCGCTGGAAAAAACCAAACGTCTCATTTCCATCTCACCACGTCCTCGATCGATCGTCCAATGTTGTTCGATAGCACGAGTATATACCTCGGACGGATACAAAGATCGGGTTTACCTCGTTCAGGAATTGGGGGGTGTCTGATGACTTTATGCTACCAGCTACGGAACCACTTTTCCTTCCCCTCCCTCGAACGAGCCGGCGCGATGCTGGTAAGTAGGGACGGACAATTCGGTCGGCGGCACGGGTGGACCTGCGTAGTGCAACCGACCGTCTGAACAGCGAAAACAACACGCAGGGGGAGAGAAACGGATCGTCAACACCCCAACGCGAACGAACAAAAGCCGACGTACTGATCAAGTACCACACCGCGCTGACGACCGCAAACCCAACGAACACGACCGAGGCGTAATCTTAAAAAAATAATCAGTCAATTCAATGATCTCCACTGCAGGTTCACGAACGGACTCACTCATCGTGACCTGCGTCACCGGCACGATGGCAGGCATCGAAAACAAAACGATCGCAAACAGGATCCAGAGCACCGCGATCGCATTGACAACCACCCCCGCACTCCCCAATCCAAACGGTGCATCCTCCACCTCCTTCCGTCCCCCTGCGAGCGAAATCGCAACCGGCAGCGCATACGACGCACCCAGACACATGACTGCGACCCCGACAAACGCATTAAAGGCCGTCGATGAACCGAGGTAGATCAGCCCAAGGAGCAGCTGGATCACCGTCGAGAGCAGGAGAGCGTTCACAGGGACGTCCGTCAGGTAGGGACCGGAGTTGATCTGTGAAAAGTAGGTAGAAAACGGAATCGCCTTGTCCCGCGCAAAGGCCCACGTTGCCCGCGATGCCGCACAGGAGATCGAGATGGCGCAAAACATGCCGACGCCAAAGACTGGATATACCGTATCTCAGGTTTCCTTTTCAAAGAGTGCGGTCTGAGGAACCCACTGATGAACCACTGTGAGAAGGAGTTAAAGCGTTATCGCCGGTCGGCCAACGTAGACTCACTAATCCAAATCCACCAGCGTTGGAGCCCATAGCAAGCGTAAACATAACGCCCATCGGTTGACCGGAACTGACTGAACATCCATATGTTCGCTTAGGGACGACGAAGGATACAACTCCACCAGATAGACGCACCTTGTAACAATGTGGCGATATCGGGTAACGTGAAGAGGATCGGAAGGAGAAAAATGATGCCTGAAATAGTTCCAATCGGAACCGACAACGAAATCGCTCTCGGAAGGATATTAGAGGGGTCGTGCACCTCTTCCGCCATGCTTGTGACTATCGCAAGCACTCAGACAGATGATGAAAGACATGGCTCGATCTGCACTTACTCATACCGATCGCGGCGTACGTGTATGCTGAGCAACCGGAAAATTAGCAAAGCGTATCAAAAGAGAACGCGACATACCAGGCTAGGCATTCACGTTCGGACACGCGTAAGCTCGTATCTGCCACACGCACGAAACAGAAAATTGCTTACCGGGAGCAGACCGATGAAGAAGGACCAGCCAGGGGTCCAACCCGAAGCGGGCTCGAACCCACCTAATGCAAATGATGCCGAACGGCGACCTGCGGCGGCCTTTGCGGACAAACATATCAGGATGACTGTTATCATTTCGTGAGATATCCCATTGAACCCGTCGACACGATTCCTACCGATGATACCAAGGGCAGTCCAACATGCGCAAGCAATCTAGAAAAGTCGTTCGCGAACGTAACGGAAAATGGTCAAATCACCACGTACGTCAATACTCGGTAGATACTTGTTGAGGAATAGACAAAATCCACACGAGACCGCGGTGACACCTAGGAAGATCACGTCTAGACGAGGGTGAATGAAACAGCTAGACCTTCCAACTAGGAGCATACATGTTTGCCATGGTTTTGCTACCCATTCTGGGTGGTAAATGCCTGCACCTGCAACAATCAATTGAGCCGTTCCTTGACACAGTGAGTCCATGACTTGAGAAGAAAAGGCCATGGAATACCAAACGTGACGCTCAACGTGACAGTCCAATTTCCGACCAGGTTGAGCCAGCCGTTGATCCAGGAGAATATAAGCTTGTAACGGGGCGGAGCCAAACGATAACACCAATAATACGCGCCCGCCGATGTCGGGTATTTAGAACAAATCTCAGCCAGTGAAAGTGCAAGCATCTGAGTCAACACGGAAACGAGGACCCATCTGGAAAACAAGGGTCAATGCGATGCCCATCACATGGTTCGGGACCTGCTAACCCCCAGAGCATCACTGCCGGGCCACCTCCGGCGAGGGACGTGGCTATTGGGGCAGCCAGACCATATGCTGGCACCGAGTCAACACGACGGGCATGTACACATCGCTACGACAACTCACGAACTGCCATGATAGCTGCGGTCATCAGCATGTCAGCCCTTGTGCGAGACTAGCTGCAACTTTGCCGGACGAACCTAGCGTCACTGCACGCGACCAAGGACAACGATATATGAGCACGAGAGCGAGACGCCGCTCGTCGAATGGAGCTTACTGAACAGAATGTGGAACAAACCGCGCGTCTATGGACGGAAGCATCATCAGCGCCAACGTTTCCCTGGAATCAGATTCGGCAAATACGCACCCTCGTCATTTCTTGTGTGTATCCAAGCTTTTCCAGTCCTTCGCGAGCCATCACGTCGGTGTCTGGTACATCCTTCGCCCCCATGTTGGTCTACTGAACGCTAATGAGTTGTAAAGACCGACGTGATCGATGCTAACCGTCGATGGGAACTTATCTCCACTCCAACTTAACAGCAAGGGGACTCCCACGACCGTCGAATTCGTTCATGTAGTAGCGCGTGGCGTGGGGGTTGCTTCCACGATGGCTGCAGGCGTCGAAACAACCTGCCGTAGTAGCCAGACTAGGCCAACGGATCAAGAAAAAAAATTGCCGTCCACATACGATCGTCTTGTTCTCATTTCTTCCCTATCGCCCAGATGTATTACACAACGACTACTAAGATCATTTTCTCAACTCTTACTTACCTCGTCCGGGATGGGGCGTTGATGACCGAGGGATACACACTGGTACGAGCTACGGAAACCCCTCACCCAAACGACCTAGTCCGACCCAGGAAGTAGGGAGCCGGACGCCCTCGCGTGGGCGTTCCGTTCACTCGGCCTTGGATGTTAACATCTCCGATTCGGTCTGCGGCACAGGTGGACCCGTGTAGTGGAACCGACCGTCTGAACAGCAACAAAGCAATGCCCAAGGGGAAGAAACGGATCGTCAGTACGCCAACACGACGGGACGCGAGTGAACAAGCCGACGTACTGATCAAGTACCACACCGCGCTGATGACCGCAAACCCAACGAACACGACCGAGGCGTAATCTAAAAAAATAATCAGTCAATTCAATGATCTCCACTGCAGGTTCACGAGCGGACTCACTCATCGTGACCTGCGTCACCGGCACGATGGCAGGCATCGAAAATAACACGATCGCAAACAGGATCCATAGCACCGCGATCGCATTGACAACCACCCCCGCTCTTCCCAATCCAAACGGTGCATCCTCCACCTCCTTCCGTCCCCCTGCGAGCGAAATCGCAACCGGCAGCGCATACGACGCACCCAGACACATGACTGCGACCCCGACAAACGCATTAAAGGCCGTCGATGAACCGAGGTAGATCAGCCCAAGGAGCAGCTGGATCACCGTCGAAAGCAGGAGAGCGTTCACAGGGACATCTGTCAGGTAGGGACCGGAGTTGATCTGCGAAAAGTAGGTGGAAAACGGAATCGCCTTGTCCCGCGCAAAGGCCCATGTTGCCCGCGATGCCGCACAGGAGATCGAGATGGCGCAAAACATGCCGACACCAAAGACTACATATACCGCAATTCAGGAGGTTTCCTTTTCAAAGAGTGCGATGTGAAAACCCACTGATGAACCACTGCGTAAGTGAGGCAAGCAGCGTTAAAGGATTACCGCCAGTCAGTCGAGATAGCACTCACTAATCCAAACCCACCAGCATTGGAGCCCATGGCGAGGGTGAGCATGACACCTATCGGTTGACCAGAACTGACTGACCATCCATACATTGCTTAAGGATCACCAAAAATGCAACTCTGCCAGACGGACACACCTTGTAATAACGTGGTGACATCGGGTAATGTGAAGAGGATTGGAAGGAGAAAAACAATCCCTAAGATGGCTCCAATTGGCACCGACAACGAAATCGCCCTCGGAAGGATATTAGAGGGGTCGTGTACCTCTTCCGCCATGCTCGTAACTATCGCAAGCACTCAGACAGATGATGAAAGACATGGCTCGATCTGCACTTACTCATACCGATCGCAGAGTACGTGTAGGCTGAGTAATTGGAAGATTAGCAGAGCATACCCGAAGAGAATGCGACATACCAGGCTAAGCATCCACGTTCCAATACGCGTGAGCTCGTGTCTGCCATACGACGAAACAGAAAATTGCTTACTGGAAGCAGACCGATGAAGAAGGACCAGCCAGGGGTCCAACCCGAAGCGGGCTCGAACCCACCTAATGCAAATGATGCCGAACGGCGACCTGCGGCGGCCTTTGCGGACAAACATATCAGGATGACTGCATCGTCCCGTGAGACATCCCATATTGAACCCGTCGACACGATTCCTACCGATGATACCAAGGGCAGTCCAACATGCGCAAGCAATCTAGGACAGTCGTCTGCGAACGTAACGGAAAACGGTCAAATCACCACGCACGTCAATACTCGGTAGATACTTGTTGAGGAATAGACAAAATCCACACGAGACCGCGGTGACAGCTAGGAAGATCACATCTAGACGAGGATGAGTGAGGAAGCTAGACTTTCCAATTAGGAGCACACATACATGTTTGCCATGGTTTTGCTACCCATTCTGGGTGGTAAATGCCTGCACCTGCAACGATCAATTGAGCGGTCCCTTACAAAGATGTACACTGTGAGTATATGACTTGGGAAGAAAAGGCCATGGAATACCAAACGTGACGCTCAACGTGACAGTCCAATTTCCGACCAGGTTGAGCCAGCCGTTGATCCAGGAGAATATAAGCTTGTAACGGGGCGGAGCCAAACGATAACACCAATAATACGCGCCTGCCGATGTCGGGTATTTAGAACAAATCTCAGCTAGTGAAAGTGCAAGCATCTGAGTCAACACGGAAACGAGGACCCATCTGGAAAACGGACGTCAATGCGATGCCTATTACATGGTTCGGGAGTTGCTAACCCCCATAGGATCACCGCCGGACCACCTCCTACGAGGGACGTGGCTATTGGGGCAGCCAAAGCGTACGCTTGAATCCGAGTCAACGCGACGGGCATGTACACAACGCTATGACAACTCACGAACTGCCATGATAGCTGTAGTCACATCAGCACGTCAGTTCTTGTGCAAGACTAGCTACAATGTCGGACTAACCTAGCGTCACTGCACGCGAACAAGGGCAACACGCGAACAAGGAAGATAATATGTGAACACGAGAGCGAGACACCACTCGTTCAAATGGAGCTTACTGAAGAGAATATGGAACAAGCCGCGCGTCTACGGACAGAAGCATGATCCACATCAGTGCCAATATCCACGAGAACGGTAATACGCACCCTTGTCATTTCTTGAGTGTATCCGAGTTTCTCTAGCCCTTCGCGAGCAATTAGGTCCACATCTGGTACATCTTTCGTCCCCATGTCGGTCTGGTGGATGATGGTGAGTTGCAAAGAACGACCTGACGAGGCTGACGGGGGGCGAACGAGCTTATCTCAACGACTCCAATTTGAAGCAAGAAGAACTCGCACGATAATTCATGAAGTGGCGCACCATTCCATCAGTTCTTATGATACGGCACGGTCGTAACTTACTAAACCAGTGCGATAAGTCCATCCGTGACGCGACCAACATCGGTGGAGCTGTCTCGAATTAATTACTGTTGAGCGCTGAGCTTTGAGTTGTGGCACAACCATCCCTGTCGCAATTGACATCCGCTGTGAGAGAGACGTGCAGGACACTCACCGCTGGTGAATCGACTAGCCGTTAGACGGCGTTAGTACGACCATTTTGCGGGTGACGGCACCACTGCCACGGTAGTGACTGCGGCACTTGATCGAAAAAAAGCCCTGCCAGTGCCAGTGGGACCTATCTGGATAGTAGCCAACACAATAGTAGCCTCGAAAAAGGCTAAACTTGTTCCCCCATTTCTGACCTACACAACGGGGCTAATAGCAATACTCTGAATTGGTTTGAATGTAAGACAACAGGGTATAGTTTCGAGAGAGAATTTCAGATTTTTGGCTGCGTTTGCTGACTAAACTTGCATCCAAGTTGTCTAACTTGCCTCAGGTTTTGGCACCAGATCAGCCAGGAGGGTACTAGTAGCGAGAAATACTAGCCTACGAAAGAAATAATCGCGTTACTTTACTGTCCTTGGCACCCGGTGTAGTGTCAGGCGAAAAGAAGAGAGGCCAAAGTCACCAATGTGCATCGCAAGAACTTGCATCCGGCGATTCCCGAGGCCCAACGAAGTTGGACTCATCATCAGAACTTCGTGCAAACAAATCATTGACATATAGCCTCTTCCTCAAATACTGCCTCAGGCTGGGCCATGGAAGCTTCCGGGAATCCTGGCGCGTTCAAGTTGGACCCGTTCAATTGACAGGAACATCTACTCAAACATTCGCGTTGACAGCCTCATCGCTCCCTCTACCCGAGCCACCTTGACAATTATCGCCGTTCTCGTGGTCATTATCTTTTGGGTCGTTGCCGCATCTTTGTTAGACTATACATGCAGCATCGCACCATATCGACTGCGCATGGCGGCATCCTTGACCAGATATAGTAATTACTTATGTCGTTGGATTCCTTCTCGTAATCCGCGTTGGTTGTCTCCTTTGTCTTCGCTGATGCGAACGCGGTCGAAGACGAATGTGAGATGTGTTTGTTGTGCCCTTGAAGGCGAGTGGAAGTCCTTCATGCGTTGTTCTCGATGTAAAGTCTCCACCTACTGCGTACGTCGAACGCCATGTTCATTCGCGCCTCGGAAGTACTAATTCCCCCAAACTCCAGTCCAACGAGTGTCAGGCTTCCGATTGGCCATGCCACAAAACCAACTGCACACCCGCACCACTTCAAGGATCCCGTGTAACGCCCTCCAAAGTTCAGGGGGTCACCATCGCTTGTGACGCAGACCGAGCCCGCGGCGCACGCGCGTTCGAAGCAAAAATCATCGACCCATCGCATCCGATACACACATGGGGCATTCCATGTCCACTATTCCAACAAGTTGGCTTCCCTCTTGTTCTCTTTCGACATCTCCCCGATCCCCCCTCGGCGTCACGTGATCCAGGACTGGACAATCAAATAGCCGCCCACCTGATGACGCATCCGAGCTCGGGTCATCTCGAGGAAAAGTGAGCTCTATGCGCCTAACCAGCTCTCCCCCCACCATCCAACTGATACCGAGTCTACGTCTACATAGATGGCTCAGGGCAGGTTGTATAGGCACGGTATGTTTCACTTGAAGGCGACCCAGCCCCGAATAATAGTTGTTTCAGGTGATCGTCATGCGTCAAGACGGAAAGTCACTCTCGTTCGAGGCAATCGAAACAGCGTTGATGTACGTCGACCACCTCCTCGGCATGTTTCGCGATGGCGTATCTCCAGCACGCCTGATGAACCCTGCTGGCTTTCAGCGTTTCTGCCAAAGATACAAAGATGAGAGGGTCTTGAGTGGCAACACGACATTCCAGACGATGACTATTCCCTTTGATTGACGATGGAGCAGACAGTTTAACTGATACCGAGTGGATGTACGTTCCAAAGTCCATGTTGTAGGTAACCACCGCGCGTCTTGACAAGGTGTCAAATAAAACTTTTGGGCATGTGGACGTACTGTCGTGCAACCTCGCCTACAAGGTTATTCGCAGGGAGGGATGCCGGCAGTACGTATCCACACATCCCTTCCAACCGCACATCATTTGACACTCACGGCGCACCCGCGAGCATCAGGGTTTCGATCTTGATGTTGTAGAGGCGGCTGGAACTTGGACGGTTCATTAATGAACACTACGGTAAGGGAAAGACGTCCGCCAAGCACCGTGGTGACAAAGGAAGATAGGAACAGGGTGACATTGGTCCACTTGGGTACGAAAGTGTCATTGAGCCTCACCTGCACCACGCTGACGATCGATGATCGATTGATCGTTCGTTCAGGGAGACCCAAATAAGCTCATATTTCCGCCCCATCGTCTACCGGCTGTGGCGCGAGATCAGACACAAGTGGCGAAGATAAGGAAATTAAAGTTTCCAGTTCGCTATCTTCGCCACTTGACTCATTGAAGTGTATTCCAGAATTGAGACGATCCGAAAAAGAGACCCCCGGCCATACACGAATTATTTACCCCCGCCTGTCTGGATCTCAAGCGAAATGTATTCTCGAACTCATCTGGACTACTGCCTGATTCATCCGTGTCTGAGATCTTGAGATGACACGATGATTTCCCCACACTTGTCGCTTTGCAGAACAAAAATCGTCGGAAAGTGAACATGCAGCACAGTCAGTCATACATGCATGAGGGTATGAAGACGCAGGTCTTGGGACAATGACTTTCTGCAGGCGAAACGCGATGCTCTTACGCAAAATTACCCCCATGATTCCTCCTTCGGAATGTCCCAGCCGTGACGCAGCAAATCAATGCATCGAAGTACATAATGATTCAGATGCTGACGGCGCGGCCGAAATCATGATATACCCAACTTTCCTCATCGATATGTATCTATATACGATTCACGTTACAGCACCTCGCATCAACGCACAGTTATCAGCTGGTTCTCGTTCAGAATAGTTCTAGCAGCTGGATGAGCGATGATCAGTGGGGCGAGAACGTAATAGCTCTGGCACCGACTTGTGTCATGATCTTGCCCATTGGCTTGCGCGGCAAGCGAGCAGCTATCATAGGTTTAGTTCATAGAACCCTTTCCACCAGCACGTGGAATGTTCCCGTGTGGTTCCAAATCGGAACTAGCCGACGCGGATTCTTCCCACTAAGTTCCGGCCGTTCCCCAGGTGGGCATTAGGGAAAGTTGTCGTGACCTCTGAAAAAGTTATGTACCTCGTGTCCGCACATTTTTCACCGCAGTTGCTAAAAATCGACTTGGTCACACTGAATTGATATTTCGCAGATAAATATTGAAAACCTACCAGCGCAAGTTCAGAGCAATGTTATTGGATGTTGTGGACACGCAAGATGAGCTAGCGTGACACCTAGATGCCAGCAATTGGTTCTATCTGAGAATATGCTGAAGCATACGGGATTCTCGGGGGCTGATATCTGGGTCGGCGACAAGGTCAAAGGCGGTGTCGGGAGCGAGCAAGTTGTTTACACCACCGGTACGCTCTCGTTACCCGAATCGTCGGCGCCACGATCGATCGTCTGTTTATCCGCCTGCCTGTGAACTCCCGTCTCCCGGTTGACATGGCCTCCGCGAGATCGGCACAAATGTCCGAAACCTGATGACCAGATGGTAGATAAGGGGGTTGTTTTGTTTGTTGTCTCCACATGCTGTGAAATGTGAGTGAAATGCAAGGCGCGCATGACCTTGGACTAGTGGGTTATATCATTAGCCATCCTGTATCGTATCGACGAGTGTTTGGACGTTTTGATTTGAAGGGGTAGGTAAGCCCAACCACGTGATTGTGGAGCCGGTGCACTCATCCGACATTGAATTGATAAGGGCAGAGAAATTCTTGACCGGTGACCACGAGAACCGTCACCAAATCGAACCGACTCAGGCAAAAGAATATTCACTACAGAACGTACACTTGCGGATGACATTCAAGAGCTTTCCAGCATATATTTTCATTCAGGAGGACTTTGCAGTGGAAGAACGTGGGACAGTGTCTCTGAGTGCACGAGAACCGGGAAGGGGTAGGTGATTCGGCTGAAGGAAGTGACGGCATCGGGCCTGAGGCATTCGCCGAGTGTTCACTGGTTCGTGCGAGGATCGGTAAGAACGGTCTAATGCGGGCAGCCACTACCACGTAGGCTGTACACGTCCAGACGTCTTGCCGCTATGGGTACCGATATCTAACAGGGCATTCAGCCAGTCATCGACCGAATAGTCAAACAGCTGTGAGAAATTACCGGCTTTTCAACCGTACCCTAGTAGGGATTCAACCAACGACAGCGATTAGCTAGTCTTTGGGTATGCGTACCTCTCTCGACTCGACTGCTTGCAATGCACTGGATGTTATGCAGTAAGTATGGAAGCTCAAGCGCGTTTCGTCTGAATCAACATTTGCACTCGCCCGCTAGCCACGAAATCGATAATATTAATTAGTGGCGTGTGAGATACGGTCCGTTCCCTTCTCTCAAAGATGTCGATGAGTCCGGTGGTCCGCCGCACCTGAATCAATCAGCAAATTCTTTCGAAGGGGCTGGCTGCCCTTGATGTATGGAAAACGTGCTGTCGTATCTTCGAGGCTAGAATCTTCTGAACCGAAAATCCCTCGGCACTCGGCACTCGGGCCACGGCGAGGAGTTCAAACAGTTACCCGTTGGTGGTGACTACATTTGGCGGATTCGTAGAGACGATGGGCTAGATCTGAGTGCCGCCACTGACTCAAGCGCTCAAACACGGAAAGTTGGGCTGTTGTAACTCCTCGGAAAAAAAAGCGTGAGATATCAGGTCGGCTTTTTTTTTCCTTCCTTATTTTCCTTTTCACAGGACAACCATGGGATGGTCACGAAAGACAGCTATATTCAGACGAAGCGCTCGCCAAGGCGTGTTACGACGGCTACTCAAGGCACGGGTAGTAAACAAGATCTAGGGCGCTTCGATGCATCCGGCGGGAAGTTGAAGCTCGAGCTCACGAGGTGCGTCGTTACAATTTTTAAGGTTTTGATTTCATGGGCGTTGAGAACACACATGCCACAGCAACTCCAGTATTCAATTCAACTTTTATCCATTTGGCAAAGAATGACACAAGTTCCATTCCATCACAAATATTCTCCAAACGTGTCGCCCTGGGCTGGATGGGCATCGCCGGAATTATCTCATCTCAACTCGGAAGGCACACGGATGTTGATGAGCCATTGTCAGGACGGCCTTCCGTTATGCGTCTGTTGCGACTGACTGAGTTGCCGATCCGACCCTCCACGACGGATCGTCCGTCAATCGGCCCCCATCCCTGAATTCGGTTGTCTGCCACTGGCAGTGGCCCATCGACCAAAGGGGTGTTCGTGACATGACATTTTCCTTGGAGGCCCATCACGTGTGCGACACGGGCCACATATACATAAAGCGCTCATGCTTCCAAAATGCTCGGGATGTCTGTACTGTGTTTCCTCCCCCGCTGAAAGCATGTCGCTTCTCAAGATTCCTCTCCTTCTTCCATCCGTTTGGCTCTTCAACATATCCTTCATGTCCCCCAATGCCTCTCCCGATAAATCCGAACGTGTCGGTAGTGCCTTCTACGAACGTGTATGTCCAGCTCTTTATCCGATTTTGCATAGGGTACGACTCTTTCTTATCACGGACGTCGATGCGTAAGACTGAACTGACCGCGTTACCTAGCTTTCCGCATCCCTTCCTTGCATTGCCGAGTTGGCCGTTATACTCGCCATCAATTACCCCTCCGCGTTCTCCTCCAAAGTGCTCTC
Organism: Xerocomus nothofagi; assembly: GCA_038090035.1. Classification (NCBI taxonomy): domain Eukaryota; kingdom Fungi; phylum Basidiomycota; class Agaricomycetes; order Boletales; family Boletaceae; genus Xerocomus; species Xerocomus nothofagi. Next base: position 30,635 of record JBBPLY010000142.1, on the reverse strand, counting down.
TCAATTGGTTCTCTCCGGCCGACTACCCACCCCGAGCGTCAACAGTGATTTCCTCGTTGGAGCCGTCCTCGCCGCTATCGGCAGCCTCGGACGTCTCTGGTGTTTCCACTCCTTGGAACGCCACTTCACCCATCAACTGGCTATTCGAAAGGATCACAAGCTTATCACCACTGGACCGTACGCGATCGTTCGACATCCGGGATATCTGTTCGGGAGCCTGAACACGCTCGGCATGTCCCTCATGATCGCAAGCCCTGGCTCGTTCACGCGCCGCTGTGGCTGGCTCGAGACGACGTTTGGCAGATTCATCATCGGGATCTGGGTGGTACAGAATGTGTTGACGTGGGTGCTCAGTTATGCGCGGTGTCGAACGGAAGATGCGCTCTTGCGGGAGCACTTTGGAGAGGAATGGGATAGCTACTCGAAAAGGGTGAAGTACCGAATGATTCCTGGCGTGTACTAGGCGTGTATCGTGAAGATGAAAGGGGGGATATGTATTTGGCTTGTGGCACATGTACCATGTATGACTTGACGCGCACGAATGATGACTAGGACTGTTTGAAGGGGATGCTTTACGACCGTATCTGAGATTCGAAATGTGGGCACTCGTACTCCACGATCAAGCCGGCGGCAAATATGCGACAATTCTTTTGACAGCCGCCAAGCAAGAAACCGGCAACGCACGTGATGCTGTAAGTACAATAAATAAATAAATCGCGGCTTGTACAAATGGGAGACCGCCGGTTTCGCGTGTGAGATTGAGTCATTCTGGAATCCGGTTCCCCGGAAAATGCGGCGATTTGATCTAGCGCCTTTTAATCCAACGCGTCTCTCGTAACAAGTTACAAGTCGGGCACCTCAGTCACGGTATCCAGGTGTCGTGTTAGCGCAATGGTCTGTTTCGGACCGATTCAGACGCATTATACGACACGGTGGGTCACGGAGGATTAAAAATAATTGGGATGTGGCCCAAGGAACAAACGGGCGGAGGGACAGGCACTGATCCACACTTCTCAATAGTAGTCCGCAAGACTTCCACTGATCACGTTGTTATTCCATAACGAATTCACACCAACTTAGCAGCCGCTGTAATTCCATATAGGGCCACTCGAGTCAGCGTCATGAAACCTGGCGTGGACGGTGGGCTTGCACCAGCTCCCGAGTCCGAGCCTGCAAAAAGTTATCAAGACTTTCCGATGATATCGCGATTGCAGTGTTCACTTCATGACGAATTCTCGTCGATTGTTAGAATCGGGATCTTGCTGTGACAGCGATTTTTTTTGTTTTGTAACCTGGGAGGTACCCGTGACGGTGGACGGTACGGATTCCATGCCTGCCGGCCGTAACTTCTGAACCATGATCATATTGAACCTTCGGAATTCTGATTCCGATTTCTCGAAGCCGTCGTTTATAAATGACGTTGTTTCTGGATTTCCATCAAACTGTTCTTTGGATAGGTGGAGAGCGAATATTGAAATATTGAAATGAAGGTGACCTCCAGGTTGGTACGATGGGCCGAGCTAAATTGGAGGCTGGATGGCTACACTGCCAATTCTGAGCACGTTTTGATTACCCGGCGGTGACTGCGACCCCTGAGGTTCTAAACGTAGCTGCCTACTTGTCAACTTGTCAAAAGTCCTTTCACTCGTCACGTTCGTTATGCTGTGCAGACAGGGCCGTCCTTTCCTATAGCTTGGCGCTATGTCTTCCTTCACTCCCGGCGGGTCGGATATATGGATTAGCGCTGAAGACCCTGTCAATGCTGCAGCACTTACATGTTGTCATCCCCGACTCCCACGGTATGGAGGAGGGTTTTCTTTGCAACAAATTTTCAGACCAAAGCAAACGGACTTGCAAGAACTTTGTACTGAATAGGAACGTTATTTGTACCTCCTGTCCGTGCAATGCCGCACCGGGAAATCAGGGATGCGCTTGCCTTCAAGGGAAACGTTCAGGGTGAGGATAAGATAGTGTGCTTTGCGGGGGCAAATCGCCGATGACGTTGTGCCTACACCCACGCTTGTGTATACAGTATTCTCGGTTAGGGTTAAATATTGAGGACAACCTCAATAATAGCTGTTTGCAGAATGGAACGAACCGAGCATGTGAATTTAATGCTGAGATTGTCACGTGTTGACTGCGGTGATATCTCAACGTTTCAATACCGCTTACTAACGCCGACTGCGTTTAAACATGCAAAGCTGCTTTGGAAAGGACGAATATCGATTTGAATGAAACATTGACAGGCCGTCGTCAAATCTCCCAACGCTCACGTTACGACGGTCGGGCAGTAAGTACGGCGACAAACCGTGCGGAGGAGACGTACATTTACAAGGTAGTCATCTCACGGAAACCGTTTCGTGGTTTGTGCAAGACGACTACCTTGCGACCTTTCAGCGCTTCAGCACCGGCACACTTTGACGCATAACGAACAGCATCCGCAATCGCGCAGCACCTCACGCCCACTTTAGCACCTACAGAAACATGACCGGGGGCCATCGGGGCGAGTTGACCCGAGTGAGACCGTGAGTTTCCGACGGACACGCACCGATACTTCACACTCATACGCGCCATCGCCCTGCGGTACCCACCATACGATAATTTAACACAAACCGTACCACTCCCAAAGGCGCCGCCTACCGGCAGTAGAATTACCGACCACATTTGTAGGCGGACCAAGCATTGTTCCACCATTTGACACCAGCAGCAACCAGTGCATCCCCCGGCTTTTTTTTTTGGCGAGAGGCCCTCCCGCGTAAGCCCAGGAGGAGCACGCCAACTTCTCCAGATGACCAGACGGTAGAAAGAACAAGCTAGTATGTTCCACATATCCCAGCGAGCTGAGACCTTGAACACGGTCGATGGCGTTGTGCAGAAGTAACCCATTTATGCAAGAACGCAGGCATGACGACGAGCGAGTTCGGTTTAGTCAACTAAACGCCCTAGATAACAGCTACGGGTTCTGCATGATATTGGGTACAGTTGGATCGTGGAATTCGGGGGCCACCGGCTATCTTGTTCATGATCATTTCTAATCTTCACACTGGATGACATCAGCCCTAAAAAGAAAGGAAACCAGGAATGGACGATTCCTTGTCCCCAAAAGCTCAAAAAGCTGCTAACGGCAAGAGGGTAATGATCCAAGATACTGCCAAGACACGGAGTCACTACATACCTCATGATGATACATTTGTAGACTCCAACGTTGCAAGTCTCGCGATTTATGGAAGACCTCGAAAATAAAGGATGGCTGTTTCAGAGACTGAACTTAGGTGGCTGCGTGAGGCACTCCAGACTCGCGCAAATTTGTCCGATGATAGCGCCTCAAGTCACACCCCGTATACCGTACATACCGGCCGACCTGGCCGCACTTCCTATCTATGATGAGAACGTCAGCACCACTGCTTGGAGCGACACAGGATGGCACTTGACACTAATATTGTAACACCATACCACACTGACAATCACATGAAGAGGCGAACTGCCTCACCAGAGCAATATCATTTCTTATGGAAATCTGCATTTCATCTTTCCCCTCTTGCATGTCCCGGACGGAGTTGGAGGGCTTGAATATGTCTTCCCGTCGTTGCCGTCGGGCAGCTTCCCCTGTAAGGTACATGTCTGTCATCTAAGCGCACGAGTTCTCGAATGGGTCGTGTTTATGAAGAGTGATGAAGTGGTGATGAGGTGGACAACGGACAAGTTGAATTTGAGGCTGTTGTATGCACATGAAAAATAAAAATCCTGAATAGCCTGAATTACTTACTAGTACTACCTGCGAAAGTGGAAACAGCAAAGTAGTGACCAACTTTCAATGGAGAAGCCTGGCTTACGATCTGGTGATAATTGCCTCGATATGACGATGCAGTGATCGCACTGGGTATATGAAAATGAAACTGAAACTGAAGTGACCAGGAAATCCAGTCGCCGGACTGCATTAGTGAGCTAGCTTTCTTATTTGCATCACATCCCTAGGAAAGACGAGAGACCTTGTGGAAGTGCGATTCTAGGTTTGGAAGTGCAGTGCTTGCCACACCTATACTAACGACTCAAACATTCACGTACAGCTCCTACCAGTAGCTGCTTCAAACCTGGCTCTTATTCCCAGCCTGATTCGTATAGAAATCTCGTCACAAATGATGGAGACATGCTGGTATCAGAAGATTTACCACATGCAGACAAAGGTAAGTTATAACTTTTCAGAAGCTCTGCACTTCCGAGTCGACTCATCGATACCCCAAAGTTGATATAAGTTCAGCCAGGAGTTGTCCCCGCGAATCAATATTATCATCACGATCCGCCTTTCTCATGAGTCTGGGCTCTGGGACCAGTGCTCATTGTTTCGTGGGACTACCGAGGCCACGAATACGGGCGAGCAATTTCCTTCGCCGTTTCCCATTTCCGAAACCGAAATCTGCCTATAAAATAGTATAAATCTCGTCCCTCTTTAGACTGGCTCCGTTGAATTATGTCTGCCCTTGGACCCCTCGAACTTGAGAGACGGTGGTCACTATTCCTTTCTTCCGCATTCGCCATAGTTGGCTTTTCCGTCGGATTGAACGCCTTGGTCAAGTGCGTCGAACCAAAGACTTGTGCCTTGACACTGACCGTACGATATCAGAGCGAACCATGAACGATCTTACATCAATCAGCTAGTAGTTCCCCATGGTATCATCGACCTCGGCATCCATGGTGAGCAGCCGACTCCCTTCCGGACTGATGTCGAACGGTAACGACGTTCCATATGTAGACGTGTTCGCCACCGCTGCAGTCATTACCGCCATTTGCGCCATCCTCGCCATCCTCTCCGGTATCCTCTGCGCATTCACGTGGTACCCCATCAAACACGAAGCGTTTTCCTTCCGAATCCAATCCTGGGCACTCTTTCTTTGCGCTGCATGGTTGTTCGCGACGCTCGTCACCTACGATTACTTCTTTTCCAACCGCTCCGCACAGGTCACCATCAACCTCCGCGGTCTGCGTATCCCAGATGACGTCATCCAGCGTTTCGCATACATGCTCGACTTCACGTACGCGTATCGAGACGTCTCCTTTTGTGCGTTTTTTTTTCCATCCCGTCCTGTCTTGCTTTCACGAACACGGTCTTGACGGGGACGCTGGTTGACGGGTTTTCAATGTGTTTTAGTGAGGCTGTTGGCGGTGTTGCCCTGGTTTGCACTCATTTTGGCTGTGATATCTGGCGCGGTGTTGCGCCTCGCAGCCAGTCGTGCAGAGGCGTCCGCCTCGAATACAAAACAGGACGAGAAACGTGATCGTGGCGGACTAGAAACCCAAGCATGAGGTCGCATTCGCAATCCAGTAATTCCGCCACCGATTCTGTTTTGTGGTCGCGGCATCGTGAATATTTACGTATCATCGAGGACGAATCCTCGTTCGAATTTCATCCCTTTGACTTTTCTTTTTTCATATCTTGTGTGTATGTGTGGATGGTAATCGCGCTACTCGAGTTCTTTTGGGCCCTAGTTTGTTCGCTCTCTGCTCGGCCTGTGTTATGGGACCTCACTTTTCGGGGTAGTCGATCGAGGGAAAATCCTGGTACGGTGCTCTCGCAAGATACGCTCATCTCAACCCGAGGCTTGGTTCTGAGACCCGTCGTCCCCCCATCCTGTCCCATCCCAGGACAAGTTATAATCTTGCTTACTCACGAGGCAGTTCACGAAAACGAAACAAGATTCGGAAAATAGCGCATTGCACAACAATTGAAAAAAGGCGTCATACGGTAACTCGTTTTCACAAGACGTGAACAAATAGTCAATAGTGTTCGAGTCGGCCCACAAACGAACCTTGGATATCTCTCACGAGAGGTGTCGCGGATGAAATTGAAAGAGGAGCGGGAACTGCCAGAACAGGGGCACTCGACGAAAATGGCAGCGTGCCCAAGTGAGGTCGAGATGAAATTATGGCGTGATGTATCACGGTATATTATATTCGTGGGATAAGATGGGTTCGTGCAGATAGGCTACGACAGGCATCACTCACATCGAACCTCCAGATGCAAAGTTGAACACTCACGAAGAAAACGAACGACGGAGGATATGTTTGCGTATGTTAAGCATTCTTGGACATGTCCGACACCAAACCGAGCAGGCTATTCCCAGTGACGGCGTACGACAACAAAGATTCTAGGCAGACAAAGGTGCAGACTGTCCCCGGATCACATTGTCAACGATCATTTCATGCTTATGCAATCAACGAGGAGCGTACCAGCGATAAGGGCGCGGGCGCTGACACCGGGCAAGGCGCGTGCGAATCCAAAGGCGGCGTTGATGCCCTTATTTTGGCTCATGCCTGCCAAAGAATCGGCGATGCCCTTCTTTCCGTCAGAAGTAGCCAGTGCGGCTGGGTCGACCATCGCGGCGTTGTGGAGTGCGGTCGTCGGGGACGTCATTGTGGAACCTTGGTCCGACTCGGCGAGCGCTTGGTCAGATAGGAAAACGAGGGCTGCACCAGGGGCGGGGACCTTGACATTACAGACATTGTTTGTCTCGTCGCAAGCGACGTTCTGAACGTCAACGACCCCGTCAGGTCGTCCGTCCGATTTGAGGGCATCGCTGGGGATCTGGCCAGCCCACGTGATATTATACTTCTGGGTGACAGACGATGCCGAGAGGTATCTGATGACAGACCTAAGCGATGTACGGGAAGAACGTGAATCAAACCTTACTTGACTCTGACTTGCGATGGGACCGTTCCACCGACGGAGACACTAGCTGTGTAATCACTTGCCCCGGAGTCGTCACTGACAAAGTTTATCAGAGCAACACGGGTTGGTTGTCCGTTCTCGTAAATAGCATAGCCTGGAGTGAACTCGTTGGCACCGTTCATCTTGAGGTCCAGAACTTGTGTGGCGACATTGAGTTCTATGCTGGACCCGAAGAAAGAATCCTGGTGAGGCATTGAAAGGCCAGTGACCGCACCGGTCTGAAGTTGCACCCCGAAGGATGTCGGTGGGGGAGGATTAGGGAGAGGAGGGGGTATTGATAGGACATCGTCGTAGCTGGCGGCACTAGGATAAGATACAGAGGGAGCAGTCGGTGTTGCGTAGGGTTGTTGGGCGTGAGGGCCGTAGCCGGTGACAGACGCGTCTGCGATACCAACTATCGCTAGAAAAAAGGAGTGGACGAGGAGAAGCATGCTTGCTGCCTACAGTGACACGAACATTAGAAAACCAAGAATCGTTTCATGAACGTCGAGGTTTCACTTACAACTCCTCTATGAAACGATCGATGTTGAAGGAAGGAAACAACGGCGAAGAGCGGACTCTGTAAGTCACAAATCTAGACCGTCTTTACATACTAGTTTGAAGCGATTTATGAGCCCGGTCAGGGAGGAAGGAGCTTGGCAGTCGAAGCTTGAATATAAAGTTTGTGCCACTACCAAGTCGAGACGCGGCGAACTGCATGCACGTCGACCGTCTTCAAGACGCGTGCTCAGGCACTTGATGCTTGTGGTCAAGGGGTCGCATGTACGAAAACGATAATCAGCCGAGGTCGCCGCTCTCCGTCTGGTGAATCAGAGTTGCTAGCAGACGAGGAGGAACGATTAATTTCTGAACGATTTCGCGATAGCCTCAAGGACTTTCAGACCGTGTTTGTAGCAGCAGCCAGCGTCTTGGATCTTCTACTCGGACAAGTTCAAGCAGGGAGAAGGGCTGTCTCATCTAGACAAAGCTATAGCTGCAAGACGCGCTGCTCTGAGAACCCTCCCGTCCGCTGCCAGTGATCATCCCCTTCGATACTCGCTGTCAAATAACCCCGCAGTTCATCTATCCACGCGGTATGACCTGCTGGGAGCAATGGTTGGCCTCGAGGAGGCCATCACGATCCATCAAAGCGTCCTCGCACTTCAGCCAGACCATCTTCGATCCACCGTGACATCGATCAATAACCTCGCTTGTTGTCTCTTCACTCGGTATGGTCAGTTGGGAATGTTATGATGAACGTCCTTGCTGTTGCGACAGGTGCCCTGACCATCCGCGAGTTCGTGATACAACGTATACAAAGCACAGGCAATCCCTCGATCGATTGATCGTCGACTCGCCTTTGAGACCCGGTCCGCAAAAAAATATACTATTTGAATTGATACGATCATGATCAGACCCAGCAGAAAATCACACCGAACGTGATTTACTTGGTAGTAATCGTAGTTCAAACGGCGATGTCTACCATCGTTGATGGTGCAGGAATGAGATATGTATGCAAGGAGGTCATTGGACGTGTTCGTCGTGATGAAAGGGTGCGATTTTTGGGTGGTGCGTTGTGTCCAACTCGATGCATGTCTGATAAGAAGAAAGATTCGTCGAGAGGGGGGATACTAGAGTACGTCGTACATGGGATCGGTAGGAAGCTTGAAAGGTGACCGTTGTTCCGTTCTGCATGCTTTAATAGCGTGGACGAGAGCAGAGACGAGGGTGTATCGATTCTGAGGCTACCGTCCAACGCGCAAGGTGATAATCGAGGTAACAACCCAAGCTGTGATATACCTTTGTCGCACCACTGGATTCTAATTGCATACACGTCACCAGACAGGAAAGTGGTCGTATGAGGTTCATGATCATGACTCCTAAAAGATTAGCTACAAAAGACAACGAGAGGAGAAGCAAAGCAAGACAACGAACGGGGGAATAGAACTAGGCACCGAGATGTATATAAAGAATCCGTTGATCGAGGGGTATATCCGTCAATTTCTTCATCGTCCTGTTCAACGCCAACGCTGCCCGCGTATGATCCAGATGACCCGATTCGTCCTTCATGTAGTCGTAAAACTGCGACGTGATCTTGTTCGCATGTCCGTCGTCCACCGCCCACATCGTCCCGATCACGGAACGGAACCCTGCAAACTGCATCGCCGACGCGAGATGAATCGCCTCGTCCGGACTCTCCTTGTCTCCGACGGTCGTATGACAGGCGGACAGATACGCAAACTCGGAGTCCTCTAGCTCACATTGCATGACATGTTGCACCGTAAAATGTCCGTCGTGGAGAGCAAACGCCGACTCGAACGGGTGTGTCCTGTTGGGAAGACCATGACATGCGAGATGAACCCATTGGTTTCTGTCAAGCTCCTCAGAGACCCGGGCGATGCATGATTCTGGTCCCTCGATACGTGTGACTGTGGCGACGCCATCGACGCGCTGACCAACGTTGACCAGCTCTGCAGCTACGGAAACGAGTTTACTGTGACCGGTGACTGTCGCTTGACCTATAGCAAGAAACTGTTTCATTGTTGTCTCAGAATGCGAGACTTCTTGCCGTCTAGCACGAATGAGGGAAGCCAAGGTGGAGGTGTAGGACGAAATGTAGAGGTGCGCCAGACTTGGTTGTCCCTTCCTATACGGGCCGGCTGCGTGCAGGGGAAGAAGAGAGAATTCGGCAGTGGGGCACCACCAGATGCGTGATTCGGGTGAATGGAACGTCAGGAGGATGTTGACAATGGGCGAAACAATTTCATCCCAGAGTTCTCGCAGGAAGATGCTGAGAGATCTCTTCACGTCCATGTGTTTTGCCTCTAAAGTCAATTTACCGAGCGTCGATGACAGTTTCTGAACATGCTCCTTCGTGACTGGCAATGGGATCCGAACGGGATCTCGGTCGACAAGGACAACGAGAGCATCGCAGCCATATTGGCTTGCATTCACGATGATGACAGGCCCTCCATTCGCCGCCTGTCTGAGATCAGGGAAGAGGGAGGGAAGAAGGAAACGAGAGAGAGAGGGCAACTCTCGGATTCCGGCGACAACCTTTTCCAAATTAACGTTGAGATTGCAGATCCGATCGTGCTGATCGGAACTAGGTTGGTCAAGGACACCACGGATAGACGAAGTCAGCCGCGTGAACTCGTCTGCCAATTCCTTTCCTGCTGGCCCAGATGCAATGACATCCTCGAGTGGGGAACGGAGGCGAGTTAGCTGGCTCCAAAACACACCCCGGCCTTGTTCTATAAGCTCGACCGCATCGGTGGGAGAGTAGTTGCGAAGACAAGCTGAGAATGCGTCGACTGCAAGCGAGGACGTGAGACCCTTCAGGAGAGTAAGATGTTGGGGTAAAGATGGCAAGGTGGCGAGATGATGAACGAGTAGTCGAAGAGACGTTTGATATGCTAGGAGTGTCGTGGTGTGCTGGAAATGTTCAGCCGCATCGATCCAAGCTCTCGTAGCAGACAGATCAGTGGAAGATACCACTTGGGAGATATCGGCGAGGCTAGCATAGAGACTGAATGATTCGTCCATGTCTTTTGGATGATTCGATCGTGTAGACAGAGTACAGAGGAGACATGCAAGATTTTTCAACGAATGTGATCTATCTGGGTGTCCCAGGGGGCAAAGCACCAGTGCGTCTCGGCTGGAAATGATGCCCTCATTTAGATCCTCTATTCCGCCAAGCTTGTCGTACCGGATGGAAAGGCAACCTGCAAGGTTGTGCAGAGACGTTGACCGTAGCGGATGCCCTGGGGGGCGAAGCAGCAGTGCCTCTCGGTTGAGGATGATGGCTTCATTGAGATCCTCTATTCGATCAAGTTCATTGTGCCGGACAGAGAGATCAACTGCGAGGTTGTTCAGGGACATTGACCGGTCCGGGTGCCCTGGGGGGCAAAGTAGCAATGCATCTCGGTCAAGAATGATGGCCTCGTTGAGATCCTCCATTTCACCAAGTTCGTTGTACCGGGTGGAGAGACGAACTGCAAGGTTGTTCAGGGAGGATGACCGAAGCGGGTGCCCTGGGGGACGAAGCAACAGTGCTTCTCGGTCAAGGATGATAGCTTCGTTGAGATCGTCCATTCCACCAAGTTGGTTGTACCGAGTAGAGAGACAAATTGCGAGGTTGTTCAGGGATCCTGATCGATTTGGGTGTCCCGATGGGGAAAGTCCCAGTGCTTCTCGCCCAAGGGCAGTAGCTTCATTGAGATCTATCATTCCACCAAGTTGGATGTACCGAGTGGAGAGATAAGCCACGAGGTTGCTCAAGGAGACTGATCGTTCTGAGTGTCCCGATGGGCAAAGTTCTAGTGCTTCTCGCCCGAGGACAATCGCCTCCTCGAGGTCCGTCATCCATCCGAGTTGGTCATAACGATCAGTGAGATGAACAGAAAGGCAAGTCAAGGAGACAGATCGCTCGGGGTGGCCAGGTGGGCAGAGTTCCAGCGCTTCTCGATCAATCTCGATCGCCTCATCGATGTAGTTCGTCCCTCCTCCTTGCTGAAACGTGACAGCAAGTGATTTCGCTCGTGAATGTGATCGTTCAACTGTCAGGCACGTCATGTTACTGTAGACCGTATCGACATTAGGAATCAAGTACCTTCGGAATCTACTACTTGTGCAGGATTAAGCATGGCGAAGAGGGACTACGTTCAACTTTGAACTGGCAAGCACGTCATTTTACTGCTCATCGCACGTACGAAAAGAAACGAGCACCTGCGGACTGTCTTGGTGGTGATTGGGAAAGACGTTGTGCGAGACCCTTTCTCTCGTCTCCCAATGAGCTTTCTGCCTTTTCATCTTACTCGGTTGCATCGTGTCCTATCCTTCAGGTCGAAGTAAGCATCACCTCGTTATAAAATAGGATTTAAACCAGAAGAAAGCCGCGTACGACACAAGGGCGGACCCGCCTACACCGTAAACGTTCGTCGCTTCGAGTTACCTGGGTTAAACGCGCGACGGTCGGCTGCCATTCAATCAGTCACCTTGATCAACCCTCTCAAGCATCCAAAATTCATCGCCGCGTCTGCAGCGTCTCAAAGATAGTCTTCGTACACCCAGCTCTGCCACCGCACGCCCGTCACCAACATTATTTGGGTGCAGGCAATATACTATGTAGCACAGAGAATGCTCACGACGACCGTCGCCGACCGCGCGTCGCGATAGTCTTTACTGTGGGCTCTCGTCTCCACAGGTAAAGAAAGAAGGATATACTCTGCTCCTCTCATACCCCTCCCCTCCCCTAGTAAGAAAAAAACGCCCAGCCGTCAGCATCTCTTCCACGAAAAAGGAGCTCAGCGAGCACCCACGGCTACCCTATCTTTCCCAACGGACACGCCCACTACTTCGAATCCACGCCAGCCTCAACAACGCCGATGATTGACATCCTGTTTGATTATTTGCCTCTTCGCAGTCAATGTTACACCGTGCGGCACCTCTGTGGCTTCAACGACTCTTTCAGCAATGACGGTCCGGATCGCAGCGGCGTCGCAGGCGCTCGCGCTCGTCCCATCGACGGCGTTTAGCGGGTCGGATGTCAGTGCTGAGATGATGGCACTAAAGGGTAAGTTGGAGGGGATCGAGCGTAGACAGGAACAGATGATGACCGAGTTCGAAGCAAGGCTCAAGACGCAGCTCGCGACGCCCGGAAAAGGGGATGGAGCGGAGGGCGATGCGGGCAAGCTGGAGGAGCTGAGCGAGACCGCGAAAATCGAGATGTCCGGAGTTTTGGCTTGTCTCTACCCTCCCCTTCCGATGGCGGACACCGGCACTGAAATTCCGTCCCGTTGGTCATATTGAATGACCTCGCGGAATGTCTCTTCACCCTGTACGGTCAAATGGGGGGATGAATAACCTTGAAGAAGTCGTGGCAATGCATAGAACAGCACTGGATCTTCGCTCTGCTGGCCATACTGATCGCTGCACACCATAGTATAATCCCGCGCTCTGTCTTTTCACCCGATAGAACCGACTGGGCGCGATGAATGATCTTGAGGGAGCCATCGCAGTGCATAGAGCCCCACTCGAACTTCGCCCACAGGGCCAATCCGATCGCTCTACTTACATCACTGAATGGCCTCGTCATTTGTCTTCACGCTCGATTCAACGAATTCGACGCTGGGTAATTCTGAACAATCTTCTTCGCTGAAAAACATTCATCGTGCCTCTTCTATCGCTACCGCCGACTGGGGGTCATGGGTGATCCCGAGGAGGCCAATGGAAGTACATCACAGCTTCGGCTCGAGGGCCATCCTAGTCGCTTCCTGTCATTGCACAACCGTGCAATTTCTCTCACCGCCCGCTTTGAGATATCGGGTGAGATGATTGATCTCGAGGATGCCGTCGTGATCCATCGAGACGCTCTGCATCTTCAGTCGCTTGGCCAAGCTCACCCCCGCACCACATTGAACAGCTTAGCGATCTGCCTCTTCCTCCGTTGTCGCCGGCTGGAGCCAGGAGGACATGAACAACCTCGCAGAAGCAATTCATAGAGAGCTCTCAGCTGTTGCCCACTTGGTCATCCTTTTCGAGCCGCCCCACTCCGTTGCCTTATAATCTGCCTGGTTCCCGGTTCGAACAGTCCGGTATGATGGAAGAGGAATTATTCGATCTTTGTTCCCAGCTCTCGCGTGTTTCGCACACCGTGCTCTTTCCTGATTTGATGGCCGCTAAGGCATGGGTACATGTCGCCGAAGTATTTGGTCACCACCCTATAGTCTTGGCCCACCGGACGTCGCTCTAAATCCTTGTCCGTCACCTTGCTACATTTCCATCTCTACCACAAAACCTCGCCGCGTTCACAGATCACATCTTCCCTCCGTCATCTGTCGTTAAATTTCCGTTCTCTCTTTTCCCGAGCCGAAGTGGAGTACGTGACAAGAGACCTTAGCTCGTTTCTGCGACACCTCCGGGACGACATCGTTTCACCCATCGCCACAGTTCTTTAGATGTTTCACCCCAGTCGGTCACGCATTTGGTGGTGTCCGACAGTCGAGTTCTCGCTCCCTTCCCTTGTATGCTGCCGGGGTGTATTGGAAGGGGAAACTGAAGCTGGCAGACCTGTACGTCTCGTCGTACACACCAACCTTGACTGCGCTCTGCGGCTCTGGCTCCGGAGAACCACTCAGATTTCTCGCCGTCGGTCAGGCGCAGGCTGCCGGCCGTAAAAAAACTCGTTTCCGTCAACAACGAGCTCACATCGCGGAACGTCTCGTACCACTCGTGGCGTTGCGATTATCGAGGGTGTGGTTGTCAGCGTAACCAAAGTGACGGAAGCGCTATGCGAGACCGAGTACAGTCACGTCGCCTGCCACGGTATCCCAGACTGGAACAAATGTCTGTCCGATTCCGCGTTTGCTTTGTACGAAGGACGCCTAAAGATCGAGGACATCATGCGATGCAATCTACAGCGCGCACGAGTCTGTATGCCACACCACAACGGTCGGGGACGAGGAAAGTCTGGACGAGGTGATTCACCTCGTGCTGCGATGCTTTTTGCTGGGTTTCGGTCTGCGGTCGGGACGATGCGTGGGCGCTTGAACCGGATACCGCTTGACCAGCGAATCTTGTTCGTCCATATAGGGGCCTAGATCATTTTCATAGTCTGAGAAGTCGATCATCGCATGCGCACTGAATCCGCAGGTAGCTCCAATTCAAGTCCAACGGAACCTCTCTACTCGTATGCCATGCACCAAATTACTCAAACTTGGATCCAACGTATACGCATACGCACCTCGCCCATCGCCCCAGTCCAAGCCAAACCACCTAGAAATGTACATACAAGAGGAACCTATCGCTGAGTCGAAGCCGCATCGTGCTTGTCGTATTCGCAAAGGTAGCTACTAGAGTCATGGACTGCGAGGGAGAATTCCGTTCCTGGATTGGGCTCATAGTACCTCAGCAACGGCCACGTCTTCCAGCGGTATTCCGTCCCGTTCCCATTCCTGCTCGTCCTCGTCCTCACCCTGTCCGACGTCCGCGAACACCAACGTGCCCAACCCAGCGTCCCATACGGACTGCGACGACAATCCGAACCCAGAGTCGACGTCACCAATACATCGCCCTCGAATGCAATCGCGCGTGTGCAGTTCCCGTACGCTCATGATGAATCGAGGAGTGAGCGTGAACACAGGGGCGTATTGAAGAACGGACAAGAGTATCTGTAGCCATCCTTGCGTGGGTCCTTTCCAGGCGATGACCAGCAAGTCGGTGAGAGCGAACAACATGACGCTATGATAATGACGTTGGTGTCAGCGTTGCTCCGCTTCCGATAACTATGTCGGACGAGAAGGGGAGGGGGACAAGGACGAAGAACGTACATGAGGAAGTAGAGCAGGCCTTCCCTGATGAGCAGGCTCATGTAACGATCGAGCTGCCATTGCTTCGTTATTCTGTACATGTTGAGCGATTGCCGTATTAACTGAATGATCACTAGCATGCACATGACTGAACCGAAAACGACCTGCGGAACGTCTGCGAGCGAGGCCAAAGCGACTGAGGGATTTTTCAGCGTGCAAGCCGAGAGGCCTAACGCTTCGCTTCTGATTACTATGCGGCAACGAGTGAGTGGTTAGTGCGGGATCCATGATAATTGAAGCCGGTTTTCACATACTCTGGTACGTCGTCGGTTTGCTGAAGATGACAACAGAAATCGTGTAGGGTATGATTTCCAGGATATAAAATGTGACGAGGGTGGCGAGAATTAACCTTGACTGACGATACATTGCCCACACTCGGAGTATCATCGCCGCTGTGATCACCGTTCCAAGCTTCTTTCGGAAAATATAATAATGTGAATGACTCACCATCTGCTGAAATAATAAACAAGAGATTTGTCCAATTACAGAGAACAAAGATAATTTCGCCTTGAATGTGCGGTTGAATGGAATGAACATGGCAAACAGTGGCGGCGACGCTCACAACTGATCAATCAACATCACTCGCTATCGAAAATGAATGAATCTTAGACACATACGTCTACAAGAAATCGAGTCCGGGTCAACGTCAACTTGTTTGTCATTGGCGGATTTGAAAAGGCTTACCTTTACAGAAACATCCAAAAAAGAACTCATGGCTTTTAAAGCGCCGCATCCAAGTCAGTTCAATCGATCGCAAGCTTCGAACATTGAACATACATAGGGTGTACAGTCTGAAGAACCAATTTGCAGTCAGCATCCCTATGTGCCGGCATGGGTCCACACGCACATGGAAGTGAAAAGACCCAGATAGCGAACCTGCAACAAAGTTTAGGTATCCGGACGTTTCTCATTGGTGGCTCCTACACCCACGAAAAGGAACGATGTAGACACCCTGGACCACGGTTTGGTCTGTGGACTGATTAGAAATCTATCACTTGCTTGGAAATCGTAGTTCGCTCACCCAAATGTACTCTATCTACACAGCTTGTCAGTCAGGAAATGGCGAAGTACGTAAAGCGCCGTACCTCTTTGGAAAAGGTGAGGACTGAAGACGTAGAAGTAGGTCAACCGTAAAGGAAAGCGTAGAGAATTGAATCGCCTACCGTAATCATATCCGACAATACTTATAATGGCAACTGTAGCATTCTATGAGATGGATCAATTGCAATTGTGCTCAAGGGCGTACTGGTAGCGAAGTCACTCTTCCGGATATCCGCGACAGTTGTTTCCATTGCAGAAGTCATGGTCCTGCAGCATGAGTGCTATGAAACGCCAGAACCTGAACAAAAAGGAAGGGACTATTCCTAGTATATCAAGGAACTTTTAAAAGACAAGGAAACGCAAGTAAGATATAGCTACCTCTGCCACGGTGCGACTAAACATAGAACTTTATCACACTTGTTGCGGGGCAGTGCTTACGGTCACAACTAGACTCGATTCCAAGCGTGGCATCTCGAAGATTGAGGCGCAAGTGTAGCACCTGTGAACCAAAATTAGTTGTCGTTAATCATCCACTTTTGGCTCTACCAGGGAGCCGTTCAATACTTGACAGGGAAACGAAGCAGCGAGCTGGCAACAATATAGGCTTAGAGATTAGAGACAGACAACAGAGGTTCGACTAGGGTCGGAACACCACACACCTCAGGTTGCGTATCTGGCATCCCTTCTAATTTTCCCCAGACATCGTGGCGCTGCGTTGGCCAGTGTTGAGTGCTGAGCGCTGAGCACTGAAATTTCATAGCCTATTTCACTTGCGGCTAGAACATGCTGTTTCCGCGAGACTTTATGGACCGGTTTGTCTTGAGAAATTTGATTGCTGTCCGGAAGAATCGTATAATCGGTGCTAATATTTCTTCAAAGTCACAGACTGCGTTATTTTATGTTGATGTCCCCACACTCAGCGCCATCGCGCTCGAGAGCACCTGGACCAGTGTTACATATTTTTCGCCTGTCGGTCGCTACTAGGAATCCCGGTCCCTAGAGATTTGCTCCGTAATGCTGAACTTGTCAACACATCGGAGAGTAGTAGAGTACCACCGCGATGACGTTGAGCCTGAGAGCGCGATGGTGTAGAAATAAACAACAAGGTAAGAATATCGCTGTGTGAAATGGTCAAATGTCAATGAGATCGGCAAAGTTGTGTGCAACGCCGAATTCATACATTTATTACTCGATTAGGAGCCACACAATATGTAATTCCAGATGGACGTGGCGGTCGAGGAGGGGTGTGTGTAACGAGAACGACTAGAGGACCGAATTTCCAGTGCTAATTGTGAAGGTTTATCCACCAGCAATGGGAACATTACGTGATCTGGATATGGCATGCACTCGGGCCGATCGGCGCTGAGGGAACCGGCGTCTCATTCGTTTGACTTCGTTGCTAGTAGAGCTCTGATACGGTACTAATGGCACCAGATTTGAATGCGCAAACCGCCATTGATCTGAAGGAGGCTCGGGACAGGGTCTCCTTTGACCTGCAAACGATTCGGGACCATCTTTTCGGTGACTACTTCGTGATCATGGCATGATGCCCAAGACGAGGCTCTCTGACTCGCGCTTGGGAATGGCAGCTGGCAGGCGCAATTGGGAGAGCTTTCAGCAAATCGAAAGCGTCCTTCGTAAGGAGTCAGTGTTCGACAAGTCGTCCAGGTGAGTTCATCTGCTCAAGACGTCCCGAAGCCAAAGGCAGCTTATTAGTGAAATACGTACCCAGGGATTTCATTGGAAGGGTCGAAGCGTATAAGAGGGCTCTCGCCATCACGAAACGTTTGACAGAATTGCAGAGATTACATCGATGGACGTCGGAGCAGACAGCTCAAGCCATGTCAATCCTGTCAGAATCACTTCCGATCACCTTGCACGACATCGGTTTGTGGACAGCACTCTCTATCCCATCCACTCGTTTACTCTGCGGCAGCATTTCAACCCGTCTTTGCTAGTCAGGCATCTACTGACCTGGTAGACGAGTATTGGGAGTTCGTAGCCAACAAAGGGATACACGGGTAACCATGTTTCTCTCCCCGTCTTTCGCATTTCATCCCGAATCATCCCAGATGCTACCTCCAGACCGAACTCGGTCACGGTACGAATGTCGCGAGGTTAGAAACAACAGCCACCTATCTTCCCGAGACCAAGGAATTCGAGCTCCATTCGCCGACCCTGACTAGCACAAAGTGGTGGATAGGCGCTCTGGGCAAGACAGCCACGCACGGAGTCGTGCAAGCCAAACTCATCTTGCCAGGAGGCGAGGACGTAGGCCCTCATCTCTTTCTGGTCCAGTTGCGATCGTTGGGTGTGTATCAAACCCATGAATCGCTTTCTTATCGTCTCAATCGTCTAGAGGATCATTCACTACTCCCGGGGATCACTGCCGGGGATATCGGCCCTAAAGCTGGCGGAGGTAATAGTCTCGTTCGCTTTACCGTCCAAAGTGATGGTTGACTGCTTTGCAGGATCAGCCGCATTGGATAATGGATTCGCTAGATTCGATCAGGTTAGAATACCCCGGAAGAACATGTTCTCGAAGTTCGCGTCGGTTTCCGAAGACGGTCGATACATTAAACCTCAGAATCCGAAGCATAGTTTTGGAGGCGTATGCCCATCGTGTCTCAAACCTATTTGTACGCTGAACACTCTTACAGATGATGTATATCCGTGCGAGGTAACCAGATCTATTGTCGCGGCTTCCACTTCTGATGACCGCTCTTAGAATGGTCACAACCGCCGGATGGACACTCGCTAGAGGTTTGTCTCCCGTTCCGATGATCGTCCTTTCGTTCAACCAAGAGAAAAGGTATCACTATCGCGATCCGCTACACCACCGTCCGCAGGCAAGGAGAACTCGACGAGCGTGGATTAGAGCGCCAAGTCATCAGATACCCTTCCACTTATTATCGCCTACTCCCCATACTTTCACGTTCGTACGTGTTCATCGGTTTGGGACGTCAAACTGTTCGTGTTTCACCGTACGAGATAAATGACCCACTAAACGAGCCACCCAGACGAAATCCTTTTCGACTTTGGGAGAACGAATCGAACGAGGGGACTTGGACTACCTAGCCGAAACTCACGCCATGCTCTGCGGCTTAAAGGTCCTCGTCTCCACCGAAACCATCGACGGGCTCGAGAACGCCCGTCGCGCTCTAGGCGGTCACGGCTACAGCGCATTCGCCGGAATCGGACGCCTTTACGCAGACTATCTTCCGGCCGCTACGTACGTCGTTTCGACGATCTGATTCCTATTCTCATCGTCCGCCGGTCTGGTCTGTCAGTTACGAAGGAGACAATTTCGTGCTGGACGGCCAAGTCGTCCGTGCAGCTCTCAAGTCGTACGACCTCTTGGCTTCGACTCCAGGTCGTCCGCTGGGTTCGCATTCGAGATATCTTCGCCTTCTCGTCGGGAGTCAGTCGAGCCGACCTGCGATCACCACAACGACATGGCAGGACCACGCAGCGATCATACATCTCCTCGAATGGCGCGCAGCGCTAGCAGTCCAAAACGCAGCACGAAACATCCAGGACGACCGTCCAGACGCAGGAATCAACTGCCGACTTTCGAAAGCCGTCACCGAGGCGTTCGTAGCCACCCAAGTGGGCGACATGGTTTCCGATCTCGATCCGAAACGGTCGTCGTCGAACGAAGCTCTCGTTCTCGGAGACCTCTATCTTCTCGTACGTTTCCCACCCGTTCTGAATCTTCGGTACTCCTGATCGCCTCGATCAGTATTTATTGATCACCGCCGAGGAGGCATTAGTCGATCTCTTTACGTTTGGATTGTTGGAATCGCAACGCGGGAGTGAACGGACGGATCCGACGCGAGATCTCCGTGCGGCCATCGACGCCATCTGTCTTCGTCTTCTCCCAAACGCTGTCGGGTTGACCGACGCGTTCTCTTTT
The DNA here is from genome assembly GCA_038090035.1 of Xerocomus nothofagi. Classification (NCBI taxonomy): domain Eukaryota; kingdom Fungi; phylum Basidiomycota; class Agaricomycetes; order Boletales; family Boletaceae; genus Xerocomus; species Xerocomus nothofagi. Next base: position 10,606 of record JBBPLY010000142.1, on the reverse strand, counting down.
CCTGATTGGGCGCTCGATAGGTTCGTTTCGACCTGACTATGATTGGACGGTTGCTTACTTCGGCCCCGCTTTTCCGACCCAGCGCGCTCGGCGTGTCCCATGGACGAGTCTACGAGGAACTATGGAATCGAGCGCAGCTCGAACCTCTCAACCAAGTCAACGTCACTGGCACGTCCTCTCCCGGATACGAAGTGAGACTCGCGATGGTCACAATGGGTTCCGTCAGCTCACGCACCCTTTTTATGTATAGGACAGTCTCAAACCGATGTTGGAAGAGGGAAGGAGGATAGCAGACCGGGTCGTAAAGAGTCGACTTTGAGATGTTCTCGTTATTCCTTTGTGCGTCTCGTCGTGTGACAGTAACGACATCTAGTGTGCATATAACCAACCACCCATCCTGATTCCGTTCGTTCGGTCGTACGACCGCATTCTTGAATACTAAATCTCACTTTCCCTGCTTAGCAGTGAACGCTCGAAACCAGTCCCGACCAGCTTCGAACGACACTCTCGCAGCCTCCACCCCGTCGATCGGATGGGACTCCTTTGGGAATACCAACATCTCTACCACCTGCCCTCTTCCTTTCAAAGCATGATAATACCCCTTCCCTTGCGTCGGCGGCACCCGAAGATCGTCCTCGCCCAACAGTATCAACACCGGCGTCCTCACGCGATCCACGTACGTGATCGGCGAAGCAGCATACAGCGCAGCGAAGGAATCCGCCGTAACGTGCGTACCAGGTTCGAACGACAATCCAAACTCACGGAACGGCCAATCCGAGATATCAGACGCGCAGAGCTCGCCGGCCGAGATGACAGGGTTGCGTACGACCGCCGCACTGAACACGTCGGGGTGCTGGCCGATGACTACGTCAAGTTTCGTCGATGAGCTCGGTTCGTTCGATAGACGGAGGACTTACGATGCGCGACGAGGAAACCTCCGTGGCTTCCGCCTTGGATGACTTGTCTTCCTGGCTCTGACAGTCCGAGATGGATGAGTTCCTCGACCGTCGCCATACAGTCCGCAACGTCGAGCGTCCCGCATTTCCCTAGAAGGCCCTGGACGTATTTCTCGCCGAACCCCATGGATCCGGTGTAATTCGGTAATGATACGGTATCTGGAGGTCAGATTCGATCATGCGCCTAGATAAAAGACGCAATTTGAGGTTGACTCACAGCCTTCAAGGGCACAAGCGAGGACATTCGGGGTAAAGGATGTCACGCTGGTTGCGTGTGGTCCACCGTGTGGAATCGTCAAGCAGATAGGCTTGGGTCCTTTCACCGACTCTTTTGATCGAATGACGATCGTTTCGACCGGATATCTATTTGGAATGGGTATGACGTGCGCATCAAGGCGATCGATGGCTTCCTGAACTGTAACTTGATTCAGGCCTGAGGATAGGTGTTTCAGATTGTGTGATACGCACGTTTTGGAGAAACGGATGGCGTATCAAGAACCTGGGTTGTTCCTACGAACCCGCCGTCTGTCAAGGTTAAAAGAACTGTTTCGGGAGGCGATATTGGGGTGCTCCGCGCACATACCGCCGAGCGCGCTCCGTCGGTTCCGAGTAAGTTCCAGCTGTACAATGCTTGGCCATCTACAACAGGGCTCAGGTCGGTTACAGCGCCGTTTTCCACGTTGACCGAGATCAATGTGGGACGAGAGCGCCAAAGTGACTGTATCAAAACGTATGTCTTCCCGTCGATCCTGAGGAACGGATTGTCGGTCAAGTTGTACTCGGTGTACAGTCCTGGGAACTCCTGAGGCGAGGGATTATACACTGTGTCCACAAGGAGCCTGTCGCCCAAAGCGCCTTTCAAGTCACGCGCGTGAAGGGACACTGTAGATGCGTGCGCACCGCCTACAGGATTAGACAACCAGAACAAAGTCGCTGGAGTGCCGTCTTCGTCAAAAAGGACACGAGGGGAACGAAAGGAGCGCCCTGGGGTCTCGATATTAACAGACTTGCATAGCGTGATGGAGGCTGTTTCTGGCTTTTCGCTCGGAAGGATGAGTTCCCATATGCTAGCCGGTCGATTGAAACATGCTTTGAGACCCAGCAGTTTTCCATCGCCAGTTTGTTCGTAGCCGGTGGCATACAGTCGTGTCTCTGTAACGAAGATGGCCTGACCGAATAGGACGGGAGTATTGGGGGGTTGGTCAAGCGACAAGGCTGTGACAGATGCAGCCGGTGTGACGTCGTCGACACCATGCAACACCTCGTTCCGGGACTGCCAGCGGAACACGAAAAGGGTGGGTCGTTTCTTGTTATACATCTGTTCACCAAAGTGGGGGGTGAAGCGGAACTTTGGGTATGGATCGTCTTCCAGGTTCTCGGTAGTCTCTGGGTTAGCTTCTGCGTTGTACACCAAGGTTGTTTCGGATGGAGAAAAAGAGAGGGATTTGAAGCAATCTGAGAGGGGGGTCAATACACGAGGGCGATCCTCGGATGGGTGTTATACCGTCCGTGTGGAACTGTCCGTGTTGTTTCGTAACCTCCAATGACGCTTCGAGCTGAGGACCTGACCAGACTTCCACGTAGCGTTTCTTTGCACCATGAGCGTCGGATGTCTCTTTGAGGACTGCATGACGCTTTCCCGAGGGTGCAAAGAGGAGAGCTGAGATCTCGGATGGATCCTGGATGATCGTCGAGGATAGCACTGGCGAGTCGATCGGGCTACCCAAAGTGAGTATTTTCGTGATGGAGCGTTTCAGATTTCGTTCGTGATCACGAATCGAATAGGCGATGCGAACGACTGCGAGGATAAGATTGGTGAGAAGGAATGGAACTGGGAATCTCGTTGACCTGGGGCGGACGTAGCCTCGATGAACTTGGCGGACGTCGGCACGGGTAACTCTCCGAGTTCTCTGTAGAAGCGACAAGGACCGCCGTAGCAGAGGGACGACATTTTCGATGGTAGCGGTACTACGATCAAAAGACTACCGCAAACGGAGGTCGACTAGGAACGCGCGTTCTCATCGTCGGCGCGTCAAGTAACCGATCGACTTTGTCATTCCCAACGCCTCAAAGTTACGGCGATGAGTAATGGGACCGTGCCGTGCGACACAAGAACGCGCGTCTCCCTCAGTCCTATAAAATCTCTCCATTCGAACGATTCACCCCTCTTCAATCGTATTCAACATGGGCGCTTTGTGGGCCATCTTCACCGAAACCATCTTTCCTGGCAAAGCTTGGTACACGGCTGCGGACATACCAGACATGTCCGACAAGGTCGTCCTCGTCACCGGCGGCACGGCTGGCATCGGTAAAGAGACCGCTCGAGTGAGTGAGCTCAGTCTCGGTCGTCGCCTGCATTTAACCCGTCCTTCAGGTGCTGCTAACTAGGAACGCCAAAGTCTGGATCACCGCCCGCGATCAAGCCAAAGGTCAAGCGACCCTCGAAGAACTCAAGGAAGCGACGGGCAAAGATGCCAACCTCCTCATCATGAACCTCGCAAACCTAAAGAGCATCAAAGGAGCAGCACAGGAATTCAATTCGTAAGACTTTTCTCGAATCATGACCCGGAAAATGCTGACGCTCGGTCAGCAAAGAGACACGACTCAACGTCCTGTTTAACAACGCGTAAGCACTCGTTTCTCAGGAATTACTGGCTAGCTTACATTGTCGGATCAGCGGTGTGATGGCTGCTCCAGTCGAAATGGTCACGGACGACGGATATGACCTCCAATTCGGAACCAACGTCCTCGGTCACTTCTACTTTACCAAACTCCTGCTCCCCACCCTACTCTCCACCGCAAAATCAGCACCGGATGGGATCGCTAGAGTAGTCAACACCGCGTCTAACGGTCACTGGTTCAGCGGTATCGACTACGACACGACGAAGGACGGTCCAGCGCGCAGAGCAGCAAGCACATGGACGCTGTACGGACAGAGCAAGACTGTGTGTTCAATCCAACCATGCTGGGATCAACCCCACTGATGATTTCTAGGGCAACATCGTCTTCTCTGCAGAACTGACAAGGCGGTACGGCGACCAAGGCATCGTCTCCACTTCCTTGAACCCAGGTTAGTGTGTGCTCGACCTCCTCAGCACTCTCGTTCACACCCAGCACTCGATAGGAGGAATCAGAACCGACCTGCAGAGACATACGGGGAGCTTCACTCAGATGTTTTCGGTATGCCCCACCCCGTCTTTCTCTTGGTGCCTTCATTGACGACTCGCTCCACAGAATACCTTCCTCCGTCCCGTATCGTACGGGGCTACCACCCAGCTATATGCAGGCACAGTGCCAGACGGCAAGTCCCTTAACGGCAAGGTACTTACTCTTCACAACATGACTCGTTCTCGATGATAAATTACTCCGTCTGTAGTACCTCGTTCCTTCGGCACGCATCGGCACGCCTCGTGCAGATACGCAAGATCCCGAGATTGGCAAGAAACTATGGGAATACTTGGAAGAACAAGTCAAGGACGTCTGAGCTCTGCCACCGTCTCTCCTCAATGCCGTGTAGTGTCAATGACCTTCGTTCGCGACTGTTTCGTTTGTTAGCCCCGTGCGCGTCTCGCTGCTTCTCTCGTTGGCTACTCTTCGTCTTTTCCCCTTCTATTGTATATCGTTTATAGCGTTCCTAGTGGTTCACTCTGGGCGTTGACTCTGGATCATGTAATTGCTACCTTTGTTTGGGCGAAGTCGCCGTGTTTCATTGTCTGCCTGTGATGCAATATTAAATTTTCTTACTATCCGCATTCTACCTCGATGATGCCGGTCGGTTTACACGCAGGCGGTACCACGTCCGAGATGTTCGTCGAGGGGGGATAGGGTACGTCGTGCGACCATGAACGTTGCACGGAGGAAGCTTGAAAGGGGACCGTCGATGTGTACTTTCAATTTCCAAGTGACAATTGGGCCCGCACGGTATAATTCAACAATAAGATTCAGCATGAATAGGGGGGATACTAGGGTACATACTACATCGTCGGATCAAGGGCTTCGCCAGGAGACTTGAAAGGGGACCGTTGTTCTGTTCTACAAGCAGTAAGTAGAGAAGACGCCAGGGTGCCGGCCGTTATCGACATCGTGCAAGGTAACAATCGAGGTTGTAATCCAAGCTATGGTACACTTTTGCCGCATTACTGGATTCTGACCGCACACCGACCCATGACAAGAAGACGGTCA